>WOVY01011122.1:120000-159802 GCA_013436015.1 Rhipicephalus annulatus | reverse complement strand
GCTTTCAACTCCGCCGGGAAGTGTCATGTTGCGTAGCGTATGTTTCTCAGCTCGCGACTGCTTCTGCGCAGAGCTGATAAGACGAGCGGACGAGACGACGGTGAGTTAAACAAGGTTTATGTACAGCATATACAGAGGCGTTACAATTTCGGCACTGGGGCCGACAGAGACTCGAAGAGCCGAGCTCTCCTCTCTAACACATAGGTCAGCTTTTCGCCTAAGACCGCTGACTCACACACATGTCGGCTCTCCGACACGGGGCCTCCTCTCACTCACATAGGACCGCCGATCGCGACGCGCCGCAGGGCTTCTTTATTTACACGGGTCCAACCAAAATGTCCAATCAGAAGCGCCGCTGGTCGTCAGGGCAGATTCCTCCAATGGGGGGTCGCCGCGCCATGCGTCAGACCACAGACACGAGAACGCCGGCTCGCTGTCACGTGCGCAGCTGACTCAATGCACGTGGGCCAGAGAGGCGCCGCGCGTGTTTACGCCGTTCGCGCCAGGCAGACTGCGGGCTGGCCTTGACCCAGATTGCCTTTTTCAGAGGCACGGACGTTTGACGAGGACTCGCTGGCATAACAGCACCCCCGCCGCCAGACAATGCACCGGAAAGACGAGCTGCTTCCCACGGGCTCGGATGTCAGGTGCGCTCGTTCGCCAGGTCCCTCCAGGTTCGCCTCCAGGGCCATGGGGAGAATACAGCTCCAGACTGTTCCGGGAACACATCCCATTTTTGACGACGGATCCCAGCTCCACTGGCTTGTCGCCACAACTTGTCGACCAGCTTCACTCGTCTCTTCTGACCATCTTCGGTTTCAGCACTTGTCGATGGTTCTGCAACTTGCTAAGAACGGTTCGACAACAGACAACACACGACACACGCAAGTGCCCTCGGTCACCCGACAGAACACCAGACAAAGTATAGTACAACATATACCTATCTACGTGTCTATCGGAATTTTGTTCCCTCTACATCAAGAGGCACATGTGGGACAAAAGACTCTTAAAATACAACTCAATTTTTTTTCCCACGTACAACAACGTAACGAATTAGAATACACATAAAGTTGGCCCCTTGAGATCACTTGAACGAGAGCGCTCAGCCCAGGTCGTGATGAGGTCAAAATTTTGCCCCGAATCGCCAGCGAGAAACCGAAAGGTTGAGAAGGTACTAGCTAGAACGCACTGCTCAATGCACCTGCATTAGCGTTTAGCTTTCCTTTTTTTTTTTAGCGAACGTCAAAGTTGCGCTGTGGAGCAACATGCTCCACCTCAGTAACCGGCCACTTTTAGGCGACGATACCTATGCGGCACCAAGAGCGGCTCACACTTTCGACGTTGCACAGGGGAACAACGATACGGCTTGCTACGGATTGACTCCTCACCGCTTAGCTCGATATCGTGTTCGATCACCCTCGTGTTTCCGGGGCGGTCCGAAAACACGTCTTCAAACTCGGAACAATCTTTCTCAGGTCCTCGTTCTCAGGTCCTCCTTCACTTAAGCTAGGCTCTAGGTTTATCTGCTCCCGGATTACTTTCGATCCCCCTCGGTTACCTCACTAGAACTCAAATTTTCTGCTTCCTCTTCCTCTGAAGCATTCAACAGCAGATTTACGACCGCTTGATGTTGAACGTATGGTTTCATCAAGTTGTAAATTTTGTCCGGCCGCCTTCCTAATTTCACTTCATAATTTGTATCGCAAGCTTCGATAATACTTTGGCGGGCCCTTCCCAATCAACCTCAAGCTTGTTCCTTTTGGATGGCTGCAGCAGCATTACCTGATTATCAACTTCAAAAGCGCGCTTCTTCCCCGATTTCTCGTAGTGCTCCTTCGACAGCACTTTTGCCGCGTTTTTCTGGCTTTCCACTAGCGCTTCAATTTGGCTTTCGCCTTCAGCGCTTCAATTGGCTTTCCACTAGCGCTTCAATCGAGAGATCCTCACGCTGCTCTCGAATGAGCGTCTCTCGATCAACTCTCGGCAGCTCGCTCCAACTTTCCGCTACAGGCGAGAGCGTTGCAACCCTCTCGCTCTGACTCAATGGCGCCACGTCGTCTCCCCCAGCGCATACCGCGCCGGCCGTGTCGGCGACGGGCCGCTCGCGTGACTGCTCACATGACTCATGCGGAAACTTTCCTTTCTGGGGTTCCGTCGACCCGCCGACAAGGTCACTTGAGAGTTCACCGCATGGAACCAGGTCCAGCTTCCGCGAAAGCTTTCGCGCTGCGATCGCGTGAGAGCCATGCACGCTAAGTTGGGGAAGAATGATTTGCCCTGCTCTTTGAGAAGCTGCTCCGAGTTGTTGGAGAAAGATAAGAAAAACGATCATTTAGCGCGGCAGACACAGCCGCTTCGGTGCCAAAGCTTACCGAACGGGCCTTCAATGACAAACTGTGGCGATTGGTAAGCGAACACTCTGCTCCTCGGCGACTTGCCTGATCCACGCGCATTCTCCTGTGAAATCATCGGAGACACCAATGAAGGATGGACAACATCCATGGTTGCCGCTGAGTCTCTAAGCGCTCGGCACGTTTTTTTATTTACTTTAATTTCTTGGAGATACGGCTCCAATAACCGCATGTTTTTTTCTGATTCTCGGATTGTTGCGAAGGCAAATTTTCCTGACAGTTTCTAGCGATGTGCCCTTCCTTTTTACAGTTGTAGCAAGATTAGCGGCTTCCGTTTGTGTTCCAATTCAAATGCCTGTGTGGTAGAAACCTCACTCGATTTTTCCGCTTATGTTTGCCCTTCCCCTACACTATCCTTCGTAAAAGACGGGTCCTTGAAATTACGGTGCGGAGCGGGTTTCCGTTGATCAGGTTTCTTTGAAAAGCCCCCTTTTCTCTCATCCTTTTCAACGCGCACTGCCCTGCTGTGCAACTTTCGGCGAGTATAATACTCCTCAGCTAACTCTGCTGCCTTGTTTAGCTGTACTTCACCAAGTCTGTCCTGCAGCCAAAGTCTGACATTATCCTCGATGCAGCGGTAGAATTGCTCCAATGCAACGCATTCCACCACTTTATCGCGATCGTCATAAACACCTTCGCCCTTGAGCCATTCAATTAAATCGGCTTTAAGACGAAACGCGAAGTCAACGTGTGACTCATTCCCCTTTTCAGCATACCGGAACCTTTGCCTGAAAGCCTCAGGTGACAACTTATAATGTCTCAAGAGCACTTCTTTAACTTCGTCATAGCTCTCAAACGCTTCCCTCGACAAGCAAGTTATCGCGTCGGACACTTCGCCGGGAAGAAGAGCTATCAGGTTCCGCGCCCAAAGAGACCGCTCCAAAGCGTTTCGCTCACAGACGTGTTCAAACTTGACGAGATACTTCGCCATGTCCTCGCCTACTACGAACGGTGGCAGTTGGTCACGAATTCTAAAACCGCTGACCTGAATCGTCGGAGAAGCTACGCTAGGCGCCTGCGAACACTGTAGGATTGCCAATTCTAGTCGTTTCATCTCAAGGCGCTCCTGTCTCTCGGCCTCCTCGCGCTCGCGACGTTCTACTTCTCGCCTTTCAGCCTCCTCACGGCGTGCTTTAATATCCACCCAGGCCTCATCGACTTCCTCAGCCGACACTCCCTCATCCTTCATGATCTCAAGGATCGCTTGCTTTCGTTTCGCACGGCCCAAAGTAATGCCGAGTTCCTCACAAATTTCGATGAGTTCCTTCACTTTAAGGTTCTCCATCGTTCACACTAGCCTCTTGCTGTTTGCCCCTGTTAACAATTTACTTGCCGTACCCACTATAAGCCTACTAGCAAGACGCGCAAGCAATTTTTTCACACTCCCGTGTTTACCCCCTCCGCATTAACTTTGGTTTCAAAGCACTTCGACTTTGCTTGAAACGATCAAAGCTCACTACAATGCTTCACACAGCCCTTCTCTGAACTACTACAACCTGAGCTAGAGTAGTCTGGTGAACTGAGGGGATAACATCAGGCACTCACCGCATCGATGTCGCTGACGCCGGCCGATCCCGCAGCTGCCAACCACTGTTGCGTAGCGTATGTTTATCAGCTCGCGACTGCTTCTGCGCAGAGCTGATAAGACGAGCGGACGAGACGACGGTGAGTTGAACAAGGTTTATGTACAGCATATATACAGAGGCGTTACAATTTCGGCACTGGGGCCGACAGAGACTCGAAGAGCCGAGCTCCCCTCTCTAACACATAGGTCAGCCCTTCGCCTAAGACCGCTGACTCACACACATGTCGGCTCTCCGACACGGGGCCTCCTCTCACTCACATAGGACCGCCGATCGCGACGCGCCGCAGGGCTTCTTTATTTATACCGGATCCAACCAAAATGTCCAATCAGAAGCGCCGCTGGTCGCCAGGGCAGATTCCTCCAATGGGGGGTCGCCGCGCCATGCGTCAGACCACCAGACACGAGAACGCCGGCTCGCTGTCATGTGCGGAGCTGACTCAATGCACGTGGGCCAGAGACGCGCCGCGCGTGTTTACGCCGTTCGCGCCAGGCAGACTGCGGGCTGGCCTTGACCCAGATTGCCTTTTTCAGAGGCACGGTCGTTTGACGAGGACTCGCTGGCATAACAGTATTTCGTCTTAGAAGATGCTGCTTGGACCTTGATCGAGAATCAAGAGCGAAACCTTACAACGTGGGACGTCTTTCGCGCCAGGTTCCTCACCACTTTCGCAAGTGCGGTGCGCAAGGAGAAGGCCGCAGCTCATCTCAAAACCCGCATGCAGATCCCAAACGAAAACGTGGCGCTATTCACGGAAAATATGATTAAACTTTTCCGCCACGCTGACTCCGACATGTCCGAGGAGAAGAAGGTCCATCTGCTCATGCGAGGAGTAAAGCAGGAACTCTTCGGCGGGCTGATCAGAAACCCGCCAAAGACGGTCGGTCGCCGAATTCATTTCAGAAGCATCTACGATAGAGAAGACGCTCGAGATGCGCACGCGGCAATATAACCGTAGCTTGTCTCCTACAAGGTACGCAAAATTCAAGGGTTCGGAACCACTTACTTGCGTGGGACGATCCGAGCGATCATGCAAGAAGAGCTGCGAAAATACTCCCTTTAGCGCAGCCTCACGTGGAATTCATCGCGGACGTCATACGCCAGGAGATCTAGCAATCGCTGGGCATTCCTCAGTCTCAAGAGTCTCAGCTACAAGCCATGAGCTATGCTGCTGCAGCCCGCCGCCACGCCCCTCCTCCACGCGCATGCCAAAACGCTGCCCCATCGCACTTCCGTCGCCAGAAGCCACCGCCGCCACCACCCCAACCGACGTCCTACCGTGCGCCAGCGGCCCAGTGCAGTGCGCCGAGGAATATTGACGTCTGGCGCACCCCTGAGCCCCACCCGCTCTGCTACCACTATGGCGAGGCCAGACACACTTACCGCCGTCGCCAGAACCGACAGATGGGACTACGTGGTTTCGCCGTTAATACACCGCGTCCACAGCCAGGAGAACGGCCACGTGACATCCCCGACTACCTGACAGGAGCTCAGTGGCCACCATGAAGCCCTTCCAGTTCGCCGTCGCCCAGCGGCCGCACGTCACCGCACCACCGGCAGTACTCTGGCCCAACGCGGGGCCGGTCTCTTAGCCCGTATCCGGGAAACTAAGGGCAGCAACCAATGGAGGTGCGGTTGCTGTGCGACGAACTACCGAAGGTCCTCCGACAATGACGACGCCACGACGGAGCTTTCAGAACACGACGCCAACCAAGCAAAGCCCTGACGGCGAAACCTCACTTACCGAAGGTGACCTGACGACGCAACATGGAAGCAGCGGAACAAGCCGACGCAGCCGCGACCCGACGCCACGCCCTAACTGTTATTCGAGACGGCGAACTAGCGACCTCGACGTTCTTATCGACGGCCACAATGTGACCACTCTCGTCGATACTAGGAGCCAACTACTCCGTCATCAGTGGGTTAAAGTTAAAGAAAGTTAGGACAGCTTGGGAAGGCCCTGAAATCCACACACCCGGAGGTGATCTCGTAACGCCTGCAGGAATCAGCACAGCGATAGTCACCATTAACGGCCGTATTTATCCTACAGACTTCGTAGTCCTACAGCGTTGCTCGAGAGATGTCATCCTTGGCATGGACTTCTTATGCTTCCATGGTGCTGTCATCGACCTAAAAACAAAGTCGATAACGTTATCCACAGAAGAAGCACTACCGCCCGCGCACGCCGTCAGGAAACCATGCCTTGAATGTGCTAGAAGAAGAAGTCACCATTCCACCCTCGCTGAAACGTCATTATTTATGTTGGCGCTCCTAAATTACCTGACTTGGAAGGCGTTGTTGAAGGCAGTCAGCATCTGTTGGTCACCCGAAATATTTGCTTCGCTAGAGGAATTGCAGAGCTGCGGCGAGGCAAAGCAATGGTTATGCTCACGAATTCCAGCAATGAGTACAAGCATGTGAACAACGAAACAACGCTCGCATACATCGAAGAAATTGTCGAAAACACCAGTGCTGTCGCCCTCGCTGATTCTGCGGAAACCTGCTCAGAGGAACGAAGCCCCTACCATAGCTTTTGATGTGAATCCCAGACTTCTGAACCATAAGCAAGAACAGCTCAAGGCCTTGCTCCTGCAATACGAAGATTGCTTTTCGTCGTCATCGAAAATTCGGCAGAACCCAATCACGAAACATCGCATCATAACCGAAGAAAATGCCAGACCACTCCGTCAGAGTCCGTACAGGGTTTCGACGCGACAACGTGAGGCCATGAAGAGACAAGTTGATGAAATGCTACGGGATGGCATTATCCACCCTTCCACGAGTCCACGGGCATCCCCCGTGGTGTTAGTGCAGAAAAAAATGGGACCCTACGTTTCTGCGTCAATTATCGCCACCTGAACAAAATTACAAGAAAGGACGTGTATCCTCTGCCATGAATAGATGACGCACTTGATCGGCTCCATAACGCCAAGTACTTTTCGTCAGTGGACCTCAAGACTGGCTATTGGCAAATCGAAGTCGACGAAAGAGACCGAGAGAAGACGGCGTTCATAACACCGGACGGCCTCTTCGAGGTTAAAGTGATGCCCTTCGGTCTTCGCTCAGCACCTGCAACTTTTCAACGCGTTATGGATACAGTACTGGCAGGATTGAAGTGGCAGGCTTGCCTTGTGTACTTATATGACGTCGTCGTGTTTTTCTGCAGTTTCGACGAGCATCTTTGGCGCCTTGAAGCTGTACTTCAAGCCATGAAGACGTCCGGACTCACACTGAATCCAGAAAAGTGCATATTTGCGTGAGGAGCTCTTGTTTCTTGGGCACGTTATTAGCAAATCTGGAGTTCGTCCAGATCCACGGAAAACAAAGCCACCATCGCCGACTTCCTGCCGCCCACTGACAAGAAGGCGGTGTGCCGATTTCTGGGCCTCTGCGCCTATTATAGGCGGTTCGTGAAAAACTTCGCCCGCATCGCCGATCCTCTCACTAAGCTTACCAAGGCCGACGTGGAGTTCAAGTGGGAAACGCCAGAGGAACTCGCTTTCCGGGAGCTTAAACATCGCCTCCAGACACCTCCGTTACTTTGCCCATTTCGACGAATTCGCCGAAACAGAAATACACACTGACGCAAGCAGCGGTAGGTCTTGGCGCCGGTCTTGTGCAGAGGGCTGACGGACTTGAAAGGGTTATCAGTTACGCCAGCCGATCGCGATCCAAAGCAGAAGCCAATTATTCCACAACAGCAAAGGAGTGCCTCGCCATCATCTGGGCTACGTCGAAATTTCGCCTCTACCTCGAAGGCAGGCTCTTCAAAGTTGTGAGCGACCACCACGCCTTGTGTTGGCTAGCCACCTTGAAGGGCCCTTCAGATCGCCTCGCAGGATGGAGCCTGAGGCCCTAATAGAATACCTCGAAGGCAGGACCGTCGAAGTCCCGAAGGTATTCAAGCGCGCACTTGCGTCGCTCTTCCTGCGAAACGGTCTTCTACAAAAGAAAAACTTTTCACCGCTTCGAGCTAAGTACCTCCTTTTGGTGCCTTCACCTCTGCGACCAGAACTCCTGCAGGCCCTGCACGACGATCCGACGGCAGGGCACCTCGGTGTTTCTCGCACGCTCGCAAGGATACAAGAAAGGTACTACTGGCCACGTCTTACCACCGACGTCCCTCGTTATGTGAGGACATGCCGGGACTGTCAGCGACGCAAGACACCGCCGACAAGGCCAGCGGAACTTCTGCAGCCAATTGAACCACCTTGCCGACCTTTCCAGCAGATTGCTATGGACCTACCGGTGCCGTTTCCGACGTCGGCTTTCGGAAACAATTATATCTTGGTAGCTACCGACTACCACACCTGCTACGCCGAGACAAAAGCCCTTCCCAAAGGCAGTGCATCCGAGGTAGCTAAGTTCATCGAAAATATCGTCCTACGTCACGGCACCCCGGAGGTCCTTATCACCGACAGAGGAGTGGCATTTACTGCCGACTTAACTCAAGCGATCTTGGCATAGAGCCAGACAAACCACTGCCGGACGACAGCGTACCACCCACAAACCCACGGCCTCACCGAGCCACTTAACAATTGATTGATTGATTGATATGTGGGGTTTAACGTCCCAAAACCACTACATGATTATGAGAGACGCCGTAGTGGAGGGCTCCGGAAATTTAGACCACCTGGGGTTCTTTAACGTGCACCCAAATCTGAGCACACGGGCCTACGACATTTCCGCCTCCATCGGAAATGCAGCCGCCGCAGCCGAGATACGAACCCGCGACCTGCGGGTCAGCAGCCGAGTACCTTAGCCACTAGACCACCGCGGCGGGGCGAGCCGCTAAACAAGACGATCGCCGACATGTTGGCAATGTACGTCGATATCGAACACAAGACGTGAGACGCCATTCTTCCGTACGTGACCTTCGCATACAACACGGCAGTGCAGCAGATGACTCAGATATCTCCATACAAAATTAGTCTACGGAAGGAGCCCGGCAACGACGCTCGATGCCATGTTACCCAACGTCACCGGCGAAGAAAACCTCGATCTGAGTGAGTATCTTCAACGCGCCGAAGAAGCCCAACAACTTGCGCGTCTCCGTATCAAGAATGAACAGACGACCGACAGCCACCGTTACAATCTTCGACGACGCTTCGTGGAATACCAGCCCGGTGAATGTGTTTGGGTGTGGACGCCGATACGCCGACATGGACTAAGTGAAAAGCTTCTGCGACGGTACTTCGGACCGTACAGGGTGGTTCGACGTCTCGGCCCACTCGATTACGAGGTTGTTCCCGACAGCATCACGAACTCTCAATGACACCGATCGCGACCTGAAGTCGTCCATGTCGCGCACCTCAAGCCGTTTCATGCGCGTTAACAAACTAAAACAGTGTTTTTTGTAATATATTGTATTGTAAGTTATTCACCGTACTTTTTTGCATTATTGATGTATCTTAATCTTTAATTAAAGCATCGGGAAGATGCCTTTTTCAGGGGGGGGGCAATGCCACGCGTTCCATTTCCCAACTTTTGTTATCGTCACAAAACACTACACAATTCTCGACGCAAACCACGCCTGAAGTTTTCGAGAAGCTTCTGGACTGTAGCAGATCAATTTGATAAGATCACGCCCACTCTGCGAACGGTACAGATTATTCTGGGAACTACGCCACAGCCAGCGATAGCGCTAGAACATTCGACGGCAAGAGTATAAATTCCGCCGCGCTTCGCCGCTTGTCAGTAGTTGATCGACGGCCGACGCTCCGTTCACTGCTATATTTGCAAGACTGCTACTGTAATCGAACTTTCCGTTTACGGGCCACAGGTTCGCCCAAGTGAACAGTTCAATCCCAACATAAAGTCTCCGGTCTTTGGCCACGTCACGACCCCGTGACAATATATATATATATATATATATATATATATATATATATATATATATATATATATATATATATATATATTATATATATATATAGGCAGGCATGGTGGTTGAGTGGCCGTAGCGTTGCATATAGTCTAGTAGATCCTCCATGAGCGGTCACAACGTGGTTTATTTCGACGTTTCGGCCTAGAGTCTGGCCTTCATCAGGAATAAAGATACAGTTTGTTGGTGCTCAGCTTTATACAATCTCAAATCAGAGGGCAAGGAAAAGGGAAAAAAAGGGAATAAAAAAAGAAAAGAAAAGGAAAGAAAAAAAGAAAAATATACGGTGGACGCCCCTCGGGTGCCCCCCTTCCACTTTTCCCTCCACTTCCCCCCCATCTGCTTCCCCCCTCTCCCCTTCACCTTTCTGATGTCAGTGGTCTGTGTATGTTTCCGTTCACTAGCGCATTCCTCCCGATCAGACGGCCCCTCCTGGCACTGGCGGTTCGGTGTGGGGCAAAAAAGAGCTTTTCAGGAAGTCCTAAGCCTTTAACTACTCGGGGTCGCGTAAACAACTCGTCGTAGAAGGACGGGGGCCGCGTATTGTGGCAGAGGCTAATCAGTGGGCATTTTAGGAAGTTCTAAGCCTTTAACTACTCCGTGCACTGTCAACAGTTCGTCGTAAAAATAGGGGTGCCCCGTATTGCGGTAGGCTGTGCAATCGCGTGCAATGTGAATTCCTTGCCCGCTTCTAAATTACGCGTGTCGTGGGGGCCTCCCGGCTGCGCACATGGTTGCTGTTGGGCATGTCGTGCATGACACAATTGATTGGGTAGTAAAAAAAAACTGAAAACAGACGACAGCTGCACTTAGGAAGAGTAATTACACTTGGAATTGTTTTGGGTTGTCCAGTGCCCTTCGCAGCTGCAGTGCCGTGAACTCAGTTACTATTTTCATTGTTGCCGTTATTGTTTTCTAATGCTTTAATTGCTGCAAGTGTACCAGGATTCTCATTTATTCCTCTATCGAGGGTGTTAAATCGGTGGATAAGGTATGACTCTCGTTGTTCACGTTCTCGATTTGATTTAAATCCCGTCTCTAAGAGCGTTACTGATAGTTTGTCGAATGCATGTCGGGAAGATTGAGATGTTTTGATAGAGGTAGACTTGGGGCTGATTTCGCATGGGCTCTGTGATTATTGAAGCGAATCCTAAATGGTGTTTCTGTTTGTCCGATGTACTGCATACCACACACGTTGCATTCGAGTAAGTACACCACATTAGAGGAATCGCATGTTAGGTTTCCTCGTATGTTAATCGAAAACTTGGATTGCGTGCTGGTTGCTTTGTCTGTTTCTCGCATCGCCTTACATACAAGACATCGTGGCTTTAAGCAAGGGCGGCATGAATTATTGGGGGGTGATGTGTTAATTTGGGAGTGGACAAGGGTGTCTTTGAGGTTACGTGGTCGTCGGTAAACGACGCCTGGAGCGGATGGGAATGCGCGTTTCAGACGTTCACTTTGTTCCAGAATGTTGTAATGTCGTTTAAGGATTTTGTGTACATTGGGGAAGTTTGTGCTGTAAGTCAAGCAGAGGTTTGTTCGTTGTGGGTCTTCTCGTGGTGGTCGCTTCATAAGTAAGTCTTCACGCTTTAGTTTTCTCGCTTTTTGAACAGCGTCATTAATTACATGTGGGGGGTATTTTTGTTGCTCGAGCATAAGTTTTAGCTTCTGTGAGCTCGTGTCAAATTCAGTGACACGAGCTCACACCGTGAGCCTGGCTCACGGTGTGAGCCTGGCTGTATGGAATACTGTTTTTACAACCGGTGAGCCTGGCTGTATGGTGAGCCAGGCTGTATGGAATAAACCGGTGAGCCTGGCTGTATGGAATACTGTTTTTACAGTGGCGTGGGTGATCGCTTTGGTAATGAAGGTATTGTTGTCGATCCGTTGGTTTGCGATATAGGGTTGTAGAGAGCTTCTCTTCTTCTATCGTTATGGTAACATCAAGAAAGTTTACGGTAACTTGCGAGTATGTGTGTGTGAAGTGTATGTTCGGATGTACAGCATTGTAAGTGTCTATAAAGCTGAGAAGTTCGTCCTCGCTGTGGGTCCAAATAAGAAAGATGTCGTCTATGTATCTTCTGTATAACATTGGTTTCAAGGAACTTTGTGCAAGAAATTCAGATTCTAACTTTCGCATAAATATGTTGGCATAATTAGGTGCCATTTTGGTGCCCATAGCGGTCCCGCTGATTTGTCGAAAATACTCTTGGCTAAACTCGAATGAATTTAATTCGAGGACCATCCTCGTCAATGTTGCAATGGCAGAGAAATCGGGGGTGTTAGATTGTCTATGGTTTGTGTACATGTTTTGTAATGCAGCTATGCCGTCATCGTGAGGAATATTTGTATATAATGAAGAGACATCAAGAGTATCCAAGTACGAGTTTTTCGGCACACAGATAGCCGCAATGTCTCGAAGAAAATGCGTGGTGTCTTTTATGTACGACGCGAGGGTGCATGGAATGTGGCTTATAGTTTGTCCACGTACCCTGATATGGGTTCAGTTATTGTACCGATGCCTGATATGATTGGTCGACCTGGGTTACCGGGTTTATGAATTTTTGGGAGGATGTAGAAGCGACCTGGACGAGGGTATGCTGCTTGCATCAGTTTGTGGTCAGTGTTGGTTATATTTTCTGCGTCCAACAGTTTATTTAGTTCTGTTGATACGATACGTTTGTATTCGTCTGTCGGATCACCTGGGAGGCGTTCGTAAAATCTTGAGTCGTCTAGTTGGCGGTATGCTTCTTGTAAGTAGTTGGTTGTATTCAGCACTACAATTGCTCCTCCTTTGTCAGCGGGTTTTATTGTTATGTCTGTCCTAGATGCCAAATTTTTCATACTTATTTTTTCAGATTTGGTCAAGTTTTCTCGGTTTCCTTTCTGTCTGTGGTATTCGTGTACTATATCTTTTTGTACTGCGGTGATATAAAGGTCCAAGCACTTGTCTCGATTACTGTTCGGTGTCCAATCATTTGATTTACGACGGTGAATTGTTTCGTGGTTAGAAGGCCTGTCCAAGAAATATTCGCGCAACCTTAAGCTTCGAGCGAAGTTGTCGAGGTCTCGGAGTAAGTGGAATTCATCGAAAAATTTTGTGACGGGGCAGAAGCTTAGTCCCTTAGATAGCAGTTTTACTTCGTCAGGTGACAAGCTCGTGTCCGATAAGTTTACAACCACAGTGTCACACGGTGTGTTCCTAGATGGGTGCTCGTTTGTACCAATAGTGTTTTCCTGGGTGGTGGTGTTGTAATGATAAGGCACTGTATCAAGGAACGCGGGATTGGGCACATGGTCTCTTTCGAGTTTATGAATTTTTGTGGTTATGATGGCTTGGTATTTATTCTGCTCAAATTCTGTTAATCGCGTGATTTCTTCGTTCGATAAAGTGTTGTGGCGGAGAATGGTGTCTGTCATAGCGACCAGTTCCTTTACCTGCTTGTCACTATGATTAAGAGCAATTTCTGTTAATTTAAGAGATGCCTCAAGGAGGACGTTTTTCCATGTTATTTGGTCGTGTTTATCTAGATTTGTAGCGGCTGGTGTGAGGGAGAGTGTCATACCCTTGGGGGCTATTCTAGCACGAAGGTACACTTGCAATGTTGATTTATGCATTTCATGTCTAATTCGTTTGTCAGCAAGTTTTCGTATTTTAAGGAAAGTGGCACTGCAACTGGGAAGTGATGAGCTGGACTTACATTTCAGAAGTCAATCTTCTTTTGGGTGCGGGGATGGCACTGATGAGGTGCGCATGTTGTAGTTATGTCCGGCAGGCCTTCGTCGTTGTGGGGAGGATTTCGGCGTTGGGCTCCCGGCGAACGTGTTCATTGGCAGTTCTGGGGTCCGCAATAGGGGGACGCGGTTCCGTAGTTCGGCAGGCTTCCCTTTGAGGAGTGGTGTAGTGGTGCTGTCGTGTAGTGCTTTTGGTTTCGACATCTGCAATGGAGGGACGCGTGTTCGCTGTTCTGCAGATTTCCCCCCTAGTAGTGGTGCGCTGTTGATGATGGTGAGGGGGTGCTTGAGGCTCGCGGGAGTCACAGTTTCGCTGATCGTCGGGAACTCATCTGTGGTGTTGGGTGGGTGTGGGGCTCCTGGTGTATGTTGATATGCAGAAGTCTTCTCGTGGGTGTCTTGTTGTGTTGAACGTATATTCACGGGAGCTGCTGGTTGAGTCGACCACCCCGTTGTAGCTTCAAGATCTCCACGACCGAGTGCTTTCTTGAGGGTTTCGGCAATCAAAGCGACACCCATAAAACTATATATATATATTCAGCCACTTTATTTCTTCACATTTACAGTGCAATTGGGTCTAATCACTTCCTATATACTTTCCTTGGGAATATTGCCTGTTAGATCGCATTATTATTGTGTGAAAACACGGCAAACGAAGCCCTTAAGTATACACTTCTTTCCTTTATTCATTACGAGGGTCTGGTACTGGCAGACCTTTTGCCTTTATGTTGTATACGAGGGTCTATTGGCCAGCTGCCAGCTCGTAATAAATTTACGTGCTACGTGACGCCACACGGGCTCATAATGTGAGGGCTACACTCGCCACCATGGCTACTGGTGGCGCTGACTGACACTCCCACGTTGAAATTCACATTAATACCCAATAAAGTGGCTTGGAGGATAGCCTCCGTGGTAGCTCAGTGGTAGAGCATCAAACGCGTTATTCATTGGACGCAGGTTTGGTTCCTGCCTACGGCAAGTTATCTTTTCGTCCACTTCTCTTTCTTCACATTTACATTAACATTGGGTCTAATAACTTCTCCTATACTTTCCTTGGCATTGTTGTCTGTTAGATCTCATTAATATTGTGTCAGAACAAGCCCTTGGGTATACACTTCTTTCACCTATATATATATATATATATATATATATATATATATATATATATATATATATATATATATATAGTGGGAGTAAGAATTCAATGGGCCATTTAGTCTTCGTGAAGGTATGGGATATGGCAAAACGGGGCGTTGTCAACAAGGATAAATATTATTTTTTTCCCAGCAGTTTCGGGAGGGGTCCTCCCTTCATCAGGGGATGAGTTATACTGACATTAACTTCCAAACTTCGTTGCTGCCGCGTCCCTATCGCCTTGAAAGATGTTTGCGAGAGTGAGAGGGAACTAAAAAAGGAAATAAAAAATAAAAAAGGGGATGAAAAAAAGACAAAAAGAAAGAAAAGAAAGAAAGTAAAAAAAAGAAAATACAACTGTCAACACTGAGAACGAAAGCAACTGTCCGTGTACGTCCACATACGGTTCTTATCACGTGCTGTTCAGTTTTCGACGTGTATCGGGCCACCCAAGATTGTCGCCGCGATGGCGGCAGGGGTCCGTGACGGCGTACGTAAACAAAGTGTTTCCCCTTAATCGGTCGGTCGGCGTGCGGTGTGCGTAAAGAAATGTTTTCCCTTTAATGGGTCAGTCGGCTCTTTACCTTTAATCTTCGTCCGTTTCTCTTCAACGGTCATCAAGTGGTAGGCGAACGTAAACACTTTGTATGTGTATGTGAAAAAAAAAGAAAAACAAAAAACAAGAAAGGACAGTGTACACGTACGAGTCCGTCAGAAAAAAGCATGGTCTCCAGCTATCAATCTTTGTCACCGATTTCCTCCTGGCTTGCTTCTCGGAGACAATTCAGTTTTCCGGGGTCCTCGTTAATGCCGGCTACTAATGTTCGAAATTAGAAAATAAAATATGCCTCACGCTGTTCGCGCTCGCGTCTGTTTGAGAAACCGGACTACAAAAGAGTTACTCTGATATTTTCAAAACTGTGGTTTGGCAGGCGCAGATGTCTAGATAAAGGTAGCTTCGGCAGTGAAGTGGCGTGGTACCGTTGATTATTGAACCGCAGCCGAAATGGCGTGTCTGTTTGGCCGATATATTCTTGTCCGCAGATGTTGCAATTTAGCATGTATATTACGTTACTGGAGTCACAATTAAGGCTTTCAGTTATGCAGAACTTGAAATCCGAGAAGTTCGGTTTGGATTCACGTGTTGTGACCATCTGCGGGCATACCTTGCATCGAGCTTTTCCGCAGGGATGGCACCCTGATTGAAATTTGGAGGTGTTTGTCTTTGCTCTGACGAGAATATATATACGAGAATATATATTCAATTAAGTTGTCTTTGTCGGCAGCGGCAGAAGCGGAAAAAAGAGGTGCATGCCACAACATTCGCTTACCTTTAGTCCATGAGCAGATGCAGGAGTATTCCTTGCACGAGGACTGCAGGTTCTTTTTCCCTTTATACTGCTCATCGCAAAGCTTTTTACATACAGAAAGGGTGCACACTAGAAAAATGAAAAGACCGGCTGAGATGGGAAGCATATGAAACACAGACTGGATGCTTGAAACATGCTTTCGCAATATAATATGAGATATATGATCCCTGATGAACACTTGTCATTTCGGAACGACATTAGCCGAGAAACAAAAACAGGATGGTGCATAGCTTATGCAGTTTAAATAAAGGAACAGCAAAGTTGGGGCAAACATAGGCTTAGCAAAGAGGGGAGGGAGGCGACAGTTTTTTTTTACAGTTTCATCTATGTACGGACAAATACCTACATACAGACGCAATATAAATACAGACGCTACATAGAGAGTCACCACCCACTCCAAATAAATAAGTTAATTCCTGGCTGCCTACTCCGAAGAGAAACATTTCGTGCAAATAAGTCAACTCTATTTTAAAAAAAAATTTCGAACGTAAACTCCAGCAAGGAAAGCAGTTTCATTTTTATCAATTTTTACACCACACCTAAGAGTATTGTAGGGTGTGTTCAAATAAAATCGTCAGTGCATCATCAAGTGCAGGCGTGCCAGACAGCCTACACTTGAACGGGGAGGTCGTGGCTGGGCAGAGCCCCATCCCATCAGGCCTCGTGGTTCGAGGCTGCCACGTCTATCTGGTTCACACGGCACGGGTGCACGCTACTCGTACACTGCCTCAGCATAGGCTGCAGCGTCCTTCTGGCTCCACACACTTTACAGTTGTGGAATGTATATTTGTCTGGGTAACATATGGGATCACTGGGTTCGCGTACTATGAGTCTGTAGTTGTCGCAGGCAACCTCCTGTTCTTTCAAGGTTGTTCGTTTCGTGGTGAGTATTTGTATCTGTTTAGTCTGTAGTGATGTGTAATTTACCTGAAAGTGTTCTCTGATTAGCCTAAGGACTTTCGCACTGCATTTAATTTTTCTGAGACATGTAAACAACTTCACAGTACTACAACAGAATTCATTTTAAAGCGGCTTAAAGTGGGACGCAGAAATATTGCAATCTCAGCTCTGAACGCATATTCAACGTTAGTTTTTCTCCAGTATTCCTATCTTTACCCACCTCTGAAATTTCGCTATTCGAACATTAGAATATTTGTCTACCCATCTACTGATTATCATTATGAGGAGCAACATAAACTACCAGGAAGAGAGAGCGGAGAGAGCGTGCGTCGGTGGCCCACACTATGCACTGCAATGCTCACAAGAATGACCGTGCTACTGAGTATGCCTGGTACAGCTTTTTCCCCAAGGTTTTCTTATATTAGTTCAGAACATCGACCATTGTTTCCAGTCTGCACATAAGCCAATTTTTCGCAGGCCATCGCGAATCTTGTGGATGTGCCGCACGTTCCGCACAACGCACGATTGAAATCAAAAAGGAAGCAACTGGATAAATACAGCTTAACAATTCTCCCTAATTGAATAACAAAGTCACTTTAGTGGTGCTTTCTGGGGTGTTTCGGGTTAGGGCATACTACTAGGCGATAAATAGCATGCTTCAACGCAAAAAATAATGTTTGCTACGCACAACTCGTTCAAATGCTGGTATAGATATTTATTTTTCAGAACCCGAGCTAAACTGCCGCAAAATGAAGCACGTTCTCTTTTTTTCAAGCTAGACGTATTGCCGTACAAAGAGTCAATGCCTTGAAGGGTGCGTTCATATTGAGTGGGACTTCAGTTTATTGAAGTACAATGTCTTTTCCTGATAATTTTTAAGAAAACCTCATTACAAAATGGTCCACAACTCTGTGCGTGTGGAACGTCTGTAGGGCACAGTTCGGCTGAAGTGCGCACTGCTTTTAAACTTTTATCGGTGCGAGAAAGAGAAAAAACATTCATTGTGTAAAACTTGTGACTGAAGGAGAGGGGGTTCCTTTTTCCAAGAACCCTACGGCCTGGACCACTCGCCAGGCTCGAGTGACCAGGTCCGGCCAAGAGATCGCAGCCGCCCAAGATTGACTTAAAAGCTTTGGGTCCGCAGCTGTTGCTGTTGCTTGTAGCCTTAAGACACTTACTTCTCACTGCAGCAAGAGGTGCTCCAGGTTGTCTGCCATGTTTCAGTGAAGGCAGGTGTAACTATGAAATGTTCGCCTCACATGGTGCCGTGGGTGAATGTGTTGCTTTGAAGGCGTTGTGGTCTGTACTATTATCTTTAATGGATTTTGGATCTGGTGGACTGTACGACCTGCACTCGAGTCAATAATGTTCAAGTAGTGCATGGTACGTTAGGGGTATAGATTTTTTTGCTACTGATTGTGTGGTTGAGTGGGAGGTGCCCTGGATCTCGCGTGGGGAGGTTCAGTTGATTCATTCGCGGGCCGTGGTGTGTGCCGCTTCATTTCTCTCGACACTTTCGGGACCCAGAACCCACACGTTATATGTGCGTCTTACAAAAGAGAGATTGCTAGAGGGAAGAGAAAAAGAAAAACATCGGTGATCCCCCTATCATACGAATTGGTGTAACACAAACGTGAAACAATTCTTCACATAGGTATTTAGGCGTTTATTGTGCTTTTTTTGGCATAATGTTGAAGAAATGAATGCTATAGCAACAAATTGTAATGTCAAGCAAAAAATGACCTGCCGCTCAAAATTTGCAGCGAGTTTCAAAGCAGAAAGAATGGACGAAAAGAAAATACACATGATGAGCGTGAGCTAACTGCTACAGCTTGACACTCAAGCACTGTGCTTAAACACAAGAAAACAACGCACAAGAACGAACTCGTAAGTCGGCACAAGACGAGCGCGAACCATATCTATCAAAATTGTTACTTCTGTTTGAGCAGCATGCTCTGTCAGCAAGCGAGCGAAGTAACCTTCGGGTTCTCTGTAGCTTCAAAACACTTGCGACGACAGCAATGATGTACACAACACCCCGATCACGAGTTAATCGTGGGCCCACGAGTGAGCATGCCTTCTTCAACCACGGGCACATCACAATGCGTCAGGCGACGACCCCCCGACCCTTCGTGCCATCTCTCCAGTTATGACAAGGGCACGCTGAAATTACAGATCTCGGAGCAGTCGTGATGATAAATGGTGTGTATAATTAGCTTGCCGTTAGAAAACTTGCTAGTATTCGCTGTGTTGCTGAGTCGGTTCGCACAGCGCACTGTGTAGCAAGAGGTCGTAGTCTATTGGACTGCAGGTGGCAGAACATTTAACATGAAAGTGTGTTCTGCCACGGTTCACCACAGCCCCGCTTGCGTATTTCCTTCGCGAATATGACATATAAATATATTAAAATATTTTAAAAATGGAAAGACAAAGACTTGTATCTGGGCCTCGAATCTATGACCCCTCGGTTCTCAGTGCGTGGTGCAAAGCCACTAAACCAAGAAACGTGCGTTATTCTGTCTGCTAGAAGGGTGTCGTTAAGATACACCGTATACCATTTGTGGTCCTCAAAGCTCAGTAAACTTCAATGCGTTCTGGCTGTCAGCAACGAAATGGCACAGGGCGCGTGTTGGGCGCACTCGAAACGTCGTTGTCTGAGCGCTGTCATGATCGCGTGCCTCTACAGGGCACTGCCCGCTCGCACGCACTCCTCTCGTTGTTCGGTTGCTATGTCCCTCTTGTGCTTTACTGCAAGTTTGTTTTGAAGTTACAGTGGTCAAAAGAAACACGGAAGTTATTTGCTTGCAACCGCGGTGGCACTTCAGAAAATAGCACGCTGCTCACACACGAAGAAGTAGGAATTGTGATAGTCTGCGTTCTTCCTGAGTATACTTATGTGTCTGTTTCAGGTGTCCTTCTTTTTGAGCAGCGCTTTAGGTGCCGAGCTCTGACAGCTGTGAGTCTACGCTCGTCCTTTGTATTTTCATATCATTTAAGGTGCGCACTGAAAGTTTCGAGCTGCTTACCGCTGTTCGCGGGACATTACATTTCTTTCCTGTCGCACTCATTGATTCGGCCTCTTGGAAAAACCACGTGCATTGATTTTTTCTATTTACTCTGTGAAAACACGTTTCATTTTCGTGTTTTACAGATTCCTGAACCGAGGGATCTACTACATTTTTCTCTCTTGCTTCCTTTGCCTTCTTTTAGTATATATTTTCAACGTCATATAAACGACGGGAAGCCATCATTTGAGTTTTTATGGAACCCTGCATCAAAAACTTTTGTGTTGAAAAAGCGAGAGGGGAGGGGGAGGCGAGTGCCCTTGTTTCTATGCTGACGCTAAATGCGATCATTTATTTTACTGAAAGTATCAAAATATTTTGCTTGAAAATTTCATGAAGTGTTGTTTAAAGAGAAATTGAGAAAAATAACAACCAAACAATAGTTTAAAATGCTGCTATCGTTAACCTTTAGGTGTCCTCATTACGACGTATAAAGAAATTATAAAGTTAAATCGATTATTGTTCATGCTGATAATTCAAGATAGCTTGCAAACGTATTTCGCAGGTTTGATTGCTCTTGCACATCACATTCCTCCTCGCCGTACGAGTTCCTTCTCTTCATATTGGAAGGACCATTTGTCACCGCCACTCAAATGCCTTTTCTTCAACTCGAAAGTCTATTATGCTGGGGTGAATCAAAACTTCAGTGACGTATTTCCGCCATGGAAATATTGTCAAAAAGGTAAACAACATCAGATGGCAAATAAAAGTTTTGTAAACAGAAGTCAAACTTATAGTAATGGGTGCATTGGCGGGTACGTTATTGTTCATGAAGTTCTCACTTCTCCTTTTACCAAACGTCTATGACGTCAATTTACGAGTTAGGCAAGCAGGTGTTCCACAGCACAAGTACAATCTTTATAGGCAGATTCGGAAACTTGGTTTGTGACATGCAGGCTACTTTTAACGCGAAAGCGTTAGAGAGCTCGTGTCGCACAAATCCCGCCGTCAGTGTCGGCCCCGTTGGTTGTGAGTGAAAAATTGTCTGTGCGTCTGTGACCGAAAAATCATGTTACCAAAATTGCCGCGGGAGGCCGCTACATGTCCATGCGTGCGCACGTGACCAGAGTGAAAAAGCCACTCATTCCAAGAAAAAAAAGTGTGCTCAAGGTTAGGAGGCGCGGTAGTTTTTTTTGCCCCTGCCACACCTTCCTGCTTAGCTTCCAGCACTTTCGTCGTGACGAGAGCATATATATTGCAATCGCAGCATGCGACAAACCTTTGTAATTCCATTCGCACTGAAGGGATATGTAAAATTTTCGGGGCACTGAATTCGTGAGGCTATAAGCTCTTGTAATGAATTCACTCCATGGTTACTTGAAAAAGTGTTGCAGGGCCCCTTTAACGCATTTCGTTCAACAGGTGTCACGACAAAAACGAGCCCCTTCGGTGATTTATTGGATCATTGGCGTAGCCACGAACTATGTCAAAAAAGGCCGGGATAGTGCAGCCATTGCCGCTAAAAACACACAGGAGCTTTTTAACAACGCTAAATATAGACAACCATGTCCATCTAGTGGAAAACATATCATGCATTTCCAGAGGCGTTGATCAAGAAAACAGCAAACTCGGGATATTGTGCTGCTATCTCTGAGGCATTGTGAGACTATTTATGGCCTACGAGATGACGAGCGCGCAGCGTGTAACTTGGAGGCCATGCAACTCTTGCTTTAGATCAAACACCTGTATATACCACTCACGCGCGCGCGCTGATACGGTATACTGTGTGCGTGTGAGTGTATGTAACACAACATGATATTATTATTACGTTTGCATTCAACGGTTGAAAGACGCACTAGGGGCCAGATTTAACTATCATGTTCAACTCCTAAAGGCGAAGCTTAAGGGCCCCTCAATTTTTGCTGCGCTTTAGTGATACCTAGCTTGTTATGGTCGTTTAGTTGCGTGTCGTCTGCAGCAAGTTCCGTGTGGTTCTTTCCCACATCAGATGCAGCAGCGAATGGACCTGTGGTAGGAGCAATGATCCACTTGGCGAAGTGGGGCGGCCTCGCCTAAAGAGTGATTGACTTACCATTTGCATACATTCGAAGAGCTTGAGCAATTTCAAGTGAATTATTGTGATTGCTTCTTGGTTGCATTAGAGCGCGGCTCTTCAGCACTCCTCCATACGTTGAGCGGCGTTACGGTCGGGGTAAGCGAGAGAGTGAATGGAGACAAAAGACAGAGAACGCGGAGTGCAACGGAAGATGAAAGACGGCGATAGAGCGCGTAGAGGAGGGCTGTGCAGGGGCAAAATGGCCACCTGTGGTTTCACATTAGTGCATGCCGCCATGCGTGAGCTGTTGTGGAACGCAAACTGGTCTGTAAATACAGCTGAAACAAACAAGGACAAAGAAGATGCATAGCACATGTGGTCGTTCTGTCTTCGTTTTTTGTCCTGTCTTCATATTTTTCTTCGTTTTTTTTCGCGCAATGCTGTAAACCAGTTCACGATGAGTCTACAAGCCTATATAAGTAACCTTGATGTGAAACACGCCCATTCGGAGCTTTCCGGGGTCTTCCTGTTAGCGAAGTGGCCGCTATACGCTCCATCAGCGGTGGTTGATGTGAAATAAACTGCACGTTATTTTCCGCCTCTGTCACACTGCTCACAGTATTCTCCTAATATATCAAGTCATGAACATATATACAAAATAGCCACCGTCAATTTTTCTGAACAATGAGCGATCGTATAAGTGGAAGTGCGCCACCTGCCGCTGCTGCTGAACGAGCTGCCCGACCAGCGGTTTCACAGTGCCGACGCCCGAATGCCGAGGTGTGCTCTGGCGAAGAGGTGCTCGCCCGGACACAGGTGACTACGCCCCCGATAAGTAACTGTAGGTTTACGAGCCAACGCGTCGCAACGAGTGGGGTGCGCACTTTGCGCCGCTTTCATGGTTCGCTGGTAAGGGAGGCAACACGCTGATATTTCACTGAGATCGGCACATTGCGAGCGTTCCATGATGTCTGTGAATTCGCGGCGAGATCGGGCTATAGGTGGCAGCACCGTTCCCGTGAAAGTGTGGATAGGTGGTCGCCGGCGCGTATACAAATACGAGAAGGGCGCTTCGTTGCGTGCGGTCTGAGCCGATTGTCGGCGGATAACTGCGTTGACTACAGTTTACTGTTAACATCTACGATCTTCTCTACTGAATTAGTGCACAAGCCTATGCAACGTTAACATTACCCGCGATAAAGCGCATTCTGTCTTTTATAGGGATGCTCGCCTTGGGTGACACTTCACGCTTTTGCACTAAATCACGCCTTTGCTGTTCCGCCTGCCACGCACTGCTGTAGCATGACTGAACTACACATACTTCTTTGTCTTCTACAAACACAACAAGAGAGAACTAAAGAATATAGAAAGTCCGCATATATGTGCTATTAGTGCAGTACCACAGTTTGCACCTTATACAAAAATTATCTTTTTCTCTCATTCTGTTCACCAGTAAATGTGCGACAGTCGATAAGTCTGGTCAGGAAAGCTTCGTGACTGACAGCGCTTTGCGCTACACTGCGCACGTGTACGCACATGTTCTTGCACAAATAAGAATATAAAAAATTATATGGGAGTTCAGCAGAACGCTTTCAGCGTTGGGTTACGTACATGACGGTATTATAACAAAGGCCTGGTTAACGGGAAAAGGATGTTTTTTGCAGGCAAAAGCTGCCTTAGGTCGGTCATGAACAATGCCACACAAGTGTTCAAGACAATGGAAAAAACATAAAATTTTATTGAAATCATAAGACAATTTATAAGGCATGGCATCTGAATTAATTTCAACGTCTTGGCTATTCGAAGCGTTGTTTAATCTAAGCACATGGTTGCGCACGTTAACGCTGTTTCAAGTATACAGTTTAAGTACCGATGTTTCACAGTTTATCTTAAAGCAGCATTTCTCTGTAGTAACACCACGTTCAGTTACACAACTAAGGCTCATTGCATGATCGATAAACTAGCGTTTACAATGCCTTAGTTGTGCGCCTATCAACACCGCTTAAGTGCATAACTTAGAGCCTTTTTTTGTTTTTTTACAACCGAGTAGCTATAAAACACTGCATTCACACACCATTTCAAAATCATCATCTCTGGGAGGATGCCAAGAGCATTTGCGATGTGCTTAAAAGAGAAAGCGGCACCTACTCTGAAATTATTTGTTGAATAGAGGGTACGAAGACAATAAACAGCACTCTGGAAAGTTGCACTCGGTGATCTAATTACAATGCACTGGCAGCCAAGCAAGACCAAATGTTTTCGTACGTCGTTTAAACAATACGTAGAAACAGTTACACTCGCGCTGAAATGACTGAACAAACCACACTTTGAGAGCGTGCATGATGTACGCGCACATAGAAACACGACGTGGGTATCAGACGATGCATGGAGCAATCCATACTTCAACTCTACGGCTAGTTGCCATCAGGCTGCAACTCTGCTCGATCTCACGGCCAAGAGCTCGCTGTTAGTATCCCAAAAGACGTCCGCGGCTGTTGCCGAGTGGTTAGCAACACGCGCTACAGCGCGAGAGGTCAACAGTTTTGATACGCTGGTCTGAAAGAACTATTGTCTGCTGATTTTTTTCGTCACTTTTATATGTCATCATCATGATCAGGCTGATACGCCCATTGCACGACAAAGTCATCTTCGATGTTCCGCCAGTCAAATCGGTCCTGTGTTTGCTGCTGCCAATTCATCCCTGCAAACTCCCTAATCTCATCTGCCCACCTACCTTTCTGTCTCCCCTTCACCCGCTGGTCTTCTCTTGTAATCCAGTCAGTTACCAATAATGATCACTGGTTATCCTGCCTACGAACTGCGTGAACGGCCCATGTCCATTTCTTCCTGATTTCAACTATGATATCATTAAACCCTGTTTGTTCTCTTACTCATTCTTCTCGTCTACCGTCTCTAGTCTCTTACACGTATCATCATTTTTCTTTCCATTGGTCGCTGCATCGTCATCAACCAAAGTAGAAAGCTCTTCGTAATCCACCTGATTTCTGCTCTGTAGGAAAGTATCAGAAAGCATTATCAGTGGTATATAAATATAAATAAATAAATAAATATATATATATATATATATATATATATATTGTAACGGGGTTTGTTGCACAGCAGAACGCAAAAGGCGACGCAGTCAGCAGCGTCCGGCCAAGCGCAGAGCAATGCCGCTGAGGCCCCTCTTCTTCACTGCAATCGCCATCTTTAAAAAAGGCGCCATCTTGACGAATTACGGAGAAGAAACGACTAATGGGTTATAGTATGGCTTGACGCGAGAATGGTGGACAGTGTCGTGGCTGCGGTGGCGTGGATCTGTGGATGGAATGATGGGCTCCACAATGTAGTTGACGAGACATGTTTGCTTTGCAACGCAGTATGGTCCGAGGTACTTGGGAAGGAGTTTTGCGGAGTCGCCAGATGCAGTAGCAGGTGCCCGAAACCATACCAATAAACCATGTCGAAAGGTCAGAGCAGAACGGTCCCCAGGTTGGCGGGATTGCTGCTGCCACTGGTCCCCGGTAGAAAAAGAGCGGGCAAGCTGGCGGCATTCTTCAGCATGTCGGGTAGGTTCACACAGAGATGTACTTTTGGACTCATCGGGATTATATGGAAGAGTAGTGTCTACTGTATTGTGATGCAGAACAAAACGTCACAACAGAAATGTTCCAACGTCGTGGGCTCTGGCAGTCGGCCGCGCAGCTGTTTCGGCATAGCGTGTGAGATGGGCTGTCGCAACAATATTCCAGCGATTACCAGCTAGACTTTATGGTAGTGGTCCGTAAATATCAATGCTCACGTGATCAAAAGGCCGACCAGGACAAAGAAGAGGTTTGTGACGGGTAGACTTGCCCGGGAGGTAACTTTCGTCGTTGGCACTGAGCACACGGGTGAATGAATTTCTTCACGTAGTTATACATGCCAAGCCAATGAAACCTGAGTCGAAGCCTAGCGTATGTCTTGAAGAACGTGGGCGCACTGTGGGTCAGCGTGGAAAGCTTCGCAGATAACAGTTCGAAGATGGCAGGGTATCACAAGGAGGCACTTGCGACCGTCGGAAAGGTAGTTGCGTCGATAAAGAAGACCGTCCCTTAGGCAAAAGTTGCTAGCCTGCCGGTGGAGAGCACGAGACGGCGCAGAAGTGACACGATAAGAAAGAATGCTTATGAGGCCACTGATCCGGGGATTCTTTGTTGTTCCACCGTCATGTTGCACAAAGCGGATGACGCAAGTGCAGGCTCTAGGGAAGAGAGGCAAACGCCTTCATCTAATATGGGTGAGCGAGAAAGGGCGTCAGTGCCCGTGGGCTTACAACCGGATCTGTACATAACGTGGATGTCGTACTCCTGACATATGAGTGGCTAGCGAGCAAGTCGTCCAGAAGGGTCTTTAAGTGTGGATAGCCAACAAAGGGCGATGTAATCAATGACGACGTCGAATGCATGACCATACAAGTAGGGGCAAAATTTTCCAAGTGCTCAAATAACAGCTAAACGCCCTTTCTCGGTCACGGAGTAGTTTCCCTTGGCTTTCATCAGAGTTCGTATCGCGTAGATGACGACTTGCTCATCAAATCCTGCCTCTTGTTGCGCGAGCATAGCACCAAGTCCCGCACCACTGTCATCAACATAATTTTTTGTGGGAGCGGCCGGATCGTAGTGGCGGAGGATGGGTGGTGGAGTTAGAAGGTGGCGTAATTTCGTAAACGCATCGTTGTATGCTGGTTACCACCAGGTAGAAAGGTCCTTGTTGCCGCTAAAAAGGTCCGTAAGGGGCGCACATATAGAAGTGAAATTTCGAATAAAGCATCAAAAGTATGACTACAAGCCAACAAAACTTCTAAGTTCGTTTAGGTTCTTTGGCTTCGGAAAATTATTGACTGCTCGCAGCTTGGCGGGGTCAAAAAGCATGCCGTCCCACAATACGACGTGACCAAGAATGGTGAGCTGCCGGGCACCAAAACGACACTTCTTGAGGTTGAGTTGTAGGTTGGCTTCGGTGAGGCCTGTGAGGAGGTACTCGAGACAATTTGATTTGGTGTTGAAATCGGTGGAAAAGACAACAACGTCATCGTGATAACATAAACATGCGTTCCACTTGAGGCCTCGTAAAATAGGGTCCATCATTCAAAAGTGGCTGGAGCATTACAAAGGCTGAAAGGCATAACGGTAAACTTGTATAATTCATCAGGTGTGAAAAATGCTGTTTTCGGTCGGTGATAATCTTTCACAGGAATTTGCCAGTATCAAGAACGTAAACCCAGTGAAGAGAAGTATTCTGCTCCCTGCAAGCAGTCAAGGGCATGGTCTGTTCGTGGTAATGGGTAAACGTCTTTACGGGTGTTCTTGTTTAAGCGTTGGTAGTCGACACAAAAATGAATAGAGCCGTCCTTCTTCTTAACAAGTACGATCGGTGATGCCCAGGGACTGTTAGAAGGCTGTACGTGCCCCGCTGCAGCATTTCAGCAGCCTGGTCATCCATAACATGGCGCTCCGACGCTGATACTCGGTAGAGATGCTACCGTAGAGGCGTGTGAGTTTATATGTAAGTCTTGTGAGATATGTTGGATGTGCGACTGAGGCCAGAAGCATAGCTGTCGAAAGAAGTGTGAAAATTTTGCCGCAGGTCGACCAACTAGCTTCGTTCTGAAGAAGACGTTGCGACATCGATGGAGCAGTGGAAAGCGCCAATGGGTGAGTGGTCGACAACAGGGTCAGAGATGAGTGCGCTGAGGTCCGTAGAAAGTAAACTGAACAGAGCGTCAAAAACGTGATGGGCGTTGATTGGACATTCACCAAGATCAAGACATGACATTGATTGACCAAGACGTTGACCAAGACATTCACCGTGGAATAAAGGTAAAGGCCCCTCTAGCGTGTTGTGCACGAGCATCTTCGTGACGCACTGGTGGAGGGTAAGGAGAGACACGGGTAGTGGAGAACATTTGCGTTTAATGAACAAGGCAGAGGGCGTAAATAGAACATCACCATTGGAAATAGCGTCATACGACACAGTCACCAGCTGAGAAGAGCGCGGTTGTGCGGCGCTGTCGTCAGAAACAGAGAGTTTATAATACGGTAGAGAGGCTTTGACAGCGCCAACATCAGGAAGTGCGAACAGCTCAAGTTCAGTGCGACAGCAGTAAATGAATGTATTATTATTCGCAAGGAAGTCCCAGCCAAGTTTCATGTCATGGGAACACGAGGGCTGCACTACAAATTTCACAATACGCACAATCCTATCGATGATGACTCGTGTAGTACAGGCTGCGAGAGGCGCTACACTTTGTGCGTTAGCCGTTCTAATAGAGAGACCAGGTAATGGCGTCAGAACATTGTGGAGTTTGCGGCACAGGCGGACAGAAAGGACGGATAGAGCTGCTCCGGTGTCGACAAGTGCCATGACGACGATGGCATCGACTGACACTTCAATGACATTAGCTGGACATAGATGAAGACTTGTGCATGGTGACGGGGATGCAGTTCGTGCCTCGGAAACTGCGGCCGTCAGTTTTCTTGATCGGTGGGTCTGGAACGGCGACGCATAGGGGAAGGCGAACGTCGACGTGGAGATGGGTAGCGGTGGGTGGGGCCGAGTGGACGATCAGAGGGAAAGGAAGAGGAAGAAGGCCTTGAATGCGCAGAAGAAAACTGAGGGTTGAAAAAGGGCATTCGTCGAATGTTCTGAGCAGCCTGGCGACGACGACAATAACGTTCCACGAGGCCAACACCGCCACAAGCCGCCATCACGTGGCCACGTGGTGGTGTTGGCCACGTGGCCAACACCGCCACAAGCAACGTCCGCCATTGGTCGTAGGTCTGCGTAGGTCCGCCATTGGTCGGAGTAAACTCTGACTTGCGGCTGGGGGGGCAGAAAACTGCGGCCGATGTGACATCGGCATAGGTGGCGGTGAATAGTTCGGCGGTGAAAAGGGATGCGGCGAATAGATAGGTGCCGGCTGGAACGCAGGTTGTCGAGGTCGAGCAACGGCCTCAGCGTACGTGAGAGGTGCGGCGACTGGCGGTGGTTCACGGGCGGAAGGAAGAGCTTGTGCGACTTGGCCTTGAATTAAGGTGCAGAGTGTAGACGTCCATCTGCGTGGTTGTTCGGGTACTCAGGACATCAAAGAGAGTTGACGAGCGACCTCAGCGCGGATTAACTCTTGGATCTTTGAGAGAAGAGGGGCATTGTCTTCTCTTGTGCCAAGGGTGGACAGGTTGGACAAAGACTCGTCGGGCACCGAGGGACGTCGGGTGGTAAGACGTTGCCTGCGCAACTCGTCGAAACTCTGGCATAACTTGGTCAGTTCTACAACAGTGCGATGACTCTTAGAAAGCAACATTTTGAAAGCATCGTCCTCAATACACTTTTTGATGCGCTTGATCTTAAGTTCTTCGGCATCAACCCATTGACTCGCTTGCAAGGTCCAGAACGTCCTCAATACAGCTTGTAAAATTCACACCAAGCTGCTCGGAACGAGTATGCATGCGTTGTTCGGCACAGCGTTTGCATACCCCAGGCCATCCGAAATCTTGTGTGAGGCTCATTTTGAAGACGGACCACGTAAGGAGTTCCACTTCGTGGTTTATGAACCACAGCTTGGCCACGTCCGATAGGTAGAAGGAGACGTAGGCCAGCTTGGCGGCGTCATCCCATTTGTTGTGAGTACTCACTCGCTCGTATATAGAGATCCAGTCATCAACGTCCTTGTCTTCTGTACCTGAGAAAACAGGGGGATCTCACAGACGCAGAGAACAGGCGCAGAGGACAGTAGGCAGTGCTGGTGAGTTGGAGCGGCGCTTGCGTCGGTAGGCATAATAAACCATAAAATGCGACTCCGAAGCTCCAGATTGATCGAAACCAAGAAGACTTTACCACTTGTAACGGGGTTTATTTGCAAAGCAGAACGCAGAAGGCGAAACAGTCAGAAGCGGCCAGCCAAGCGCAGCAAGCACGAGCTTATGGTGATGGCGATGCCCTTCTGAGGTGCAGAGGATTGCCGCTGAGGCCCCTCTTCATCACGACAAGATATATATATATATATATATATATATATATATATATATACGAGGCATGCTAGAGACCGTGACGTTGATGGCAAAAAGCAAGCGTACAATTGTGATCACAATAAACTGTGACAGGCGTGTGGTGATAAAATAGTCTGTTTTGGTGACCGTAACTGCGATTACATAAACTACATATATGGCCAGCAAGCATGGCTATCACACCATCGCGATGACCATAATAAATTGGATTTAAGGGCGCATGCACAGATGGCATTGGTATTCATACAAGCGAGTAACTTTGCCGCTATAGTACGGTGGCAGGAAAGCCAAAATTTTACGAGTGGCTGTTGTATATCTGAAGAACGAAGCTTTCACATCTGTATATACTCACACACTGCCCATGTGCAGCGACAGACGTATTGGTCACACTTGGCTTGCAGGTTATGCGTTCCAGCATGCTTGGCGTTACATGAAGCCGTGCATTTGTCTGGTGTGCAAACTGAGGACCAAGATAGAAAGAGACACGTCAGAGATTTGGCCCTCGGAAGAAAGAGAGCAACGAACACTAACAATGAAAGGGAGGCAATCATGTATAGTAGTTTAGCTATTAACACACATTATATTGAAGCAATAACCACGCGAAGCGAATATAAGCACTTAAAATTTCAATTGAAGTCGCAGTGGAGGCTATCTCGAGATTCAGAAGTGACGATCACTAGATCTCAATGCCGTGCCCCCCTCCCATAAACTTTCACTTGCACAGGGCTGGTCTGACCAATTCTGCGAAAAACCAGAAATTCTTAAGCATCACTTTTCTTGTTGTGGAAAATATTTTCGTATTATAACTCCACCGCTCATAACATTTCTTCAAAAAGTATGCTTAACCACATCGGGGAAAAATCCGTCAAGCTTCAGTGCCTGAAGCTTTGTATACTGCCACAGGTATGCCTTTGATGCCGTCTGTCATTTCTTTATAGCTCTTCGACGAGTACCATTTATATCTGGTATTTAAAATTCTTGGTCATTTCAACAAGCTAAACCAAACTGTGTTCTTCAAAATGCTTCCCATCAGGTTCACACGGCAGTCTAGACTACAAGCTCAAAACCATATTAGTAGTTTAAAATTAGCGTGTACGGAATTTTGCTGTAATGGACCTCGACGTCCGCTGGCTACCTGGCTGTCGTGCAGGAAAGAAAGGCGTCACGTCCGAAATGAACGCTCTTTAAAGGAACAATAATTAAAAATCTGATGGCGTCGTGCTCTCAAGCGAGTGGCAAATCATGAGTAGAACTCGCGATGATGATGAATGGAGTCGGCTCTTTGTAAAAGACGAAGTTACAACACCTTCCGGGGCCCAACAAATGGAGTCACTCTACTTTCAGTGCATAGAGCCTTTGAACCGGGCATTTGACTTTTGCTCCGCCCGGCAACTAAAGGGAATAGGAGCGAACTTTCCCATCACGTTCGTTATGCAGGTATTTTATTCTTGCTATCACCCAAACTTGCCGAGGGCGTTGTCTGTCTCCGATAAGAACTAACATTCCTTCCTTCGGCAATTCAGTGCGTTTCGCTTTTTTGACGGCAAAGTTTCTCAGTTCGTCCATATATTTTCTTTGCCAACGTTTCCAAAATGTTTGCAAGTCTTCTTCTTGCTTCTGAAAGAGGCGGTTCACCTGGTCTTCACTTTTATCATCCTTTGTCATCATCGCTTGGGTGTTCCAGTCACGCTCTTGCTCCACAGCAGCTGCTCCAAGTCCTGCACACGCAATGACAGGAACTCGTTCAGAACTTATAGCTCAGCGATGCGAGATTTAACACCGTCTAGGCGAGCCTTGTAGGTGTGCAGCTCATAACGTGTGACAAGAAAGTCTGAGGAGTGTCGGTCAAACAATTACTGGAGATCACGCATATTGGTCTTGCAGACAATCTGCACTTTCTCCCAGTTCAGCTGCATCTGCTATTCATATTGCTCTTGAAGTTCCTGCAGCGTGTCGGCCAGTTTGAGCTCGTAGTTCTTTTTCAGACGCCCATTGACATCGGTGATTTCGGTCTGTTTGACAACGGACACTTCCTCCAGTTTCTTTTCATAAACGGACTTCTGGAAGTCGAACTGCTCATTCAGCGTCTTCGCACGGTTTCTGAGGTCTGTACAACAATGATCTGATCTTGAAACTCCTTCTGGACTCGCTCGAACTCTTTCGCAAGGCCAACCCGCTCATTTTCGCCATTCTTAAGCTGTGTCGAAGCCTGGTTCAGGCGTCCTTGAGGGTCGAGAACCTGAGACTCCAAAGTTGTCACACGTCGCTCTGCTGTGAACCACTCCCGCTTCTCTTGTTCAGCTTTGCCTGCAGAGCATCGGCGTTGGTCTGTCATTTTTCGGCTTTTAGTTGAAGCCTGGCTCTTTCGTTGGCCGTGTCGTCGACGGCCCGCCAGTCTTCGGACAGTTCTGCTTTGTAAAGATTCTTGACGCTGGTCCGTTCACGAGTGTGGGTCTCCTGGATTGTCATTATCTGCTTCGTGGGCCTGCTACTCTCAGTTTCCAACTCGCGCACTTTGTCGATGTACGCAGCGAGCCTGTCATTGAGGTTTGTTTGCTCCCTCAGGAAGTAGACTGCTGTCACTGTGGTTTCTTCTGCCTTCTTCGGGAAGTCTTGGTCACACATAGATGTTACATGTCGTCGACGACATCTGTCGCATTTTTGGTTTCCTGTACAATCTATTGTCTTATGTCCTTGCCTCAAACATCGAAATCGTCGCCCTGTCTTGTTGAGCATTTCTTTCTTTTCTGCCAACGTTATTTTGCTTTCACGGACCTCACCACCATGCTTTGATGTCATTGAAGACGCTGTTGATGACATAGTAAGATGCCAAACATCTCTCAACATCGCTCCAGTTTTCTGATGGATTTCTGGCCTTCTTGAGGACGCATATGTCGCCAAAGTTTCTTGGCAGTAAAGCTGATGTTCGAGAAGGTCCAGAAGATCTTGTAGCTCTTTATTTGGGTCGTTATGTCCTTTTGTGCTTGCATCGTGGATACCGCAGTGATTATTGTCGTCATCTTGTGGCTCTCATGAAACTTCAGCACTAAGTCTGATGGCATGACACGTAAGAGAATTTTTCGTAGCATAGGGGAGTAGGTGACAAGTCTTGTTTCAAGCGTTTTCAGACTCTGTGTGGACTTGAACAATGTTATGGGGCTCTCGAAGTTCGGTGGTGCTTGAAGATGATAAAACTGCCTGGAGAATGAAGAGGCTTCAAAGATGTTGCTGTATGATAATCCTCTCATCTCCACAGCGTCTCTTGAGGGTATTCACTGAATCTTCAAAGCACTTGCCAGATGCTTGAAGTCCGGATATGGCTGCGGCAGCAGGTCCAGTTACAAGCATGCTCAAGAACCTAAACTTGTCGGCAGCGCAAAGGTCGTCGTTGTTTTGTTCTGCCGTCGCGAACTGCATTCAATATCAATACCATTGCTGTCGTCTGCCATCAAACTTCTGTAGCTGTAGTTGCGGCAGTCGCGACCAGAAACGGACGGAAGCCTGGTTCGTCGTCAGGCGCGAGACTTGGGACGTATGATTGTTCTGAGTAGCAAAGCAAACCTTTGACGTCAGCGTCACAATATTGTCTCCATAACTGGTGGCGTGTATCATTGCTGTCTCGATCAGCTCATTGGGAGTCGCACTTAGTATGCTGTCATCTATCTTCGTTATCTCTGCGTATATCGCGTTAACTCAGTCAATTGAAATGCTGGCCTGTGATGACGACAGCTCATGTTCCCGTAGGAGGCCTTCTGCTTCTTGTATGACGGCAGACAGTTGTGAGCATAGGCACTTGCATTGTCGGATCAGCTGTTCTATGGTTTAGTCTGTACCCAGGACTGTGCGCAAAAGTTCAGTGGCCACAGAGCGACACTTTGAATCATTGAGGTTGGCGTAGTTTCGATGATCTCGTTGGGTTTCGGCACCATGTGATCGACCTCGAGGTCCGCCAGCTACCTGGCTTTTGTGCAGGAATGGATAATGGCACATCCAAAAGGAACGCTCTCTAATGATACAATAATAGATAAAAACAATGACTTTGTGCTCTCGAGCGAGCAGCAGCTCGTGAGGAGCACTCGCGATGATGATGAACGGAGTCTGCTCTGTTTGAGAAGGCAAAGTTACAACACTTGCGATTATATTTTTTATTGCTTTAATCACAAAATACAAAAAATAAGACTTAAAAGCCTCAAATTCACACTCGTGCCAAATCCACCAAAGTGGGTACGTGGTTTTTACATTGTAGGAAAACAAACAAACAAGCAAAGTTAGTGAGCACTCATGCTGTGTGGTTCTTCACTTAGAGTTTCTTATATATACACTATAGGTGAACTCTGGCGCTGGCGTCTATGTGAGTTGCAACGCATGGCGCTTCAGTGAGCATGGATATGATATAATTACACGAATTTATATTATCTTCGTACTTATGGCTTCGTGTGTGTTTGTGTAGTTTAGTGCTGTTTTCTCACGAAAGAAAAATCAACGAATGTTCAGCGGTTGCACTTCACCATTTTATTCTTTTAGTCATTCCATTTGCGATTGGGTCACGAAGTTTATAATCATCCGTTTTTTTCAATCAAAACAAAACAAAAAGACATAAATAAATGAAGCCACAAGTGCGTTCGAGGACTGCAAGCAGGAACACTAGGCGAATCCGCGTACAACCCATCATTTCCGTGGTCACTGAACCAATGCAAAGCCAGGGTCACCTCTAGTTGATTTTAAGAAACTTTATAGTGCATTCTTTGTTTTAGATGCGGAAGCATCTTATACTCGCGCCTTGTAGTGCGCCGTCCGCGCCGTCCGCACCGCTTCTCGAACATTCGACAGCTGACGCGCGCGCATGCGCCGTCGCGCCGTCGCCCACCATCTGTGCCGCGCGCGCTTCTCCTTCGAGAACATTCGACAGCTGACAGCGCATGCGCCGTCGCGCTGTATATATACTCAAGGTCGGCGCTCGCTCGCTCAGTTGCCGCTCGTCCGTTGGTTTGCTACGGCGCGTCGACGTCCGAAGTCACCGTGAAATGAATGCCAACGAATCCACAAACACAATGATCGACGTCCCTTCGACCAGCGCCGCCCTTTCGCATACGTGTGTACGTGTTCACTCATTTAACACCCCCTCCTACAACCACGTTAACCATTTAGCCATCGACCCAAGTAAGTCGCAATTTAACACCCCAATTCACAACCACGTAAACCAATTTAGCCATCGACCCAAGTAAGTGGCATTTTAACACCCCGTTAACCAATTATATGCTCCGCATCCTCCTCAGTGTTCCCTCGAGGGAAGCTTCGGGCATTTTTTTGTTTGTTCTCGCATTCCCAGTTTGCTTAACGAAAAGTTCAGTTGAAGGTTAGTACGCATCTTGAGTTGACTCCTCATTTGCGCTTTCAAGATTTGCACTGTTATTGCAAACGTTTCACACGAAGCCCGTAGCTTGACGTTTATTAGCACTAATTGAGGCAGTATTTTGATCTAAGATTTCATGCATGCATACCTGTGCCCAAGTCACAATTATGAATTGAAGAGCCAGTTTTCTCATAAAACTACACCGAATTTCATTGGCTATGGAAACTGCAGCGATACTCACGGACAACGTGCGTACAGACGCACGCTTTGTTCTTGCAGTGTCCTGCCACTCCCCTGTATTCTGTATTATTGGCGTACTTGGTCTTGCAGTCCAGGTCACATGCGGTGTCATTACACCTGAATAATTGAATAATTAGATAAATAAATAAGTAAACCGTAATCTCGTACAGGGGCACCTATGGAGCTCTTGTAGAGCGCTGGAAAAAAACACAGTGAATTACGATAGCCCGCAACGTACAATCTGGGGAATCAACGAAGGCTCTAACAGTAAAAAGGTCGTTTCGAGTGTCTGCTTGACTTGCTTATCACAATATTTTCTGGCGATTGAAATAAACATTTGTGCATTAAGATATGGCCCATAAGCGGTTCACACAAAGTGAAAGGATAAGGCGGAAGTAATCAGAAAACAAAATATTTTAAGGGTTTGTTACAAAAGTTCTGTAATTAGGCAACATGTAATATTCATACAGTCTTGTCTGCTGTCATGAACGAAGATCAAAAATTATGTATCTCTTTAATATAGTTAACGAAAGCCACCTAAATATTAGGCATAACTGCTGTGACACATGGCACTTTCGTAAGCACGAACGCTCCAAAGAAAATAGTGCGCTGGCTTTTGTGTAAATTGCCTCAGCAGAATCTAACAGCACAATATGGTCAGCCGCATTGTATTCGCAAAGAACAACAAAATGGTTCGCATAGTGAACCTATATTACGATTTGCACCCCGAAGTTCTAAGCCTTCTTCTGAAGGCCATATTGAGAGGCTGATCAAGTGTCGCTTTTGGAACACCTGCTGACCTACAGCAAGGCGAGAAGTTCGAGTGCTCTGCTTGGAACGCTCAAGTCAAAAGTACTATACAAACACGTAAAATGTTGCTTTTAAAATATACGTAAACAAGGTTTGTGTTTTCAAGCTGACGTTTTGACAAGTGCACTTTTCTTCCAGGCTGTGTGTATATGCATCGTACCTTTTTCTTCAGTCAAAACAAAAGGGAGACAACATTTTATTATAGCAGGCTACACCTCAGACAATCTCAAATTTTACATACTTCAATCAAACAACCAGTCCCCCACCGACAAGAAATATAGAGTCATACCATACTCGCATATTCATTACACTTCAAACCAACTGGTCACATATAACTTTTTTGTTCGCAGAAGGACTGATTAGGCTCAGTGGCTCACTGTTCATTTTTCAGTGACGCGACTGCAGTCACAACCCTCTTATGAAATCACCAGATCGGTACTCATTTTCTAACTGGCTCAACCTACGCCTTCTATACTATCATCATCATCACTCTCATCATCCTCATCATCGTCAACATCAGCCTATGTTCTCTGTAGGACAAAGGCCTCTCCCATGTTCAGCCAGTGAACTCGGTTCTGTCTTTGTTGCTGCGACTTTATAGCTGCAAACTTCTTAATCTCATCTGCCCACCTAACTTTCTGTCTCCCTCTAACCCGCTTCCCTTTCCTGTGAGTCCAGTCAGTAACCCTTATTGACCAGTGGTTATCCTGCCTACGCGCTACATGCCCGGCACTTGTCCATTTCCTTTCCTTCGTTTCAACTATGATATTCTTAATGCCGCTTTGTTTCGTTATCCACTCTGCTCTTTTCTTTTCTCTTAAGGTTACACCTATCATTTCCTTTTCTATCGCTCACTGCGTCGTCCTCAATTTAGGCTGAGCCCTCTTTGTAAATCTCCAGGTTTCTGCTCCATAGCTAAGTACTGGGAAGATGCCGCTGTTATACACCTTCCTCTTGAGGAATAGTGGCAATCTACCAGATATGACTTGAGAGTGCTTGCCGAAATTGCTCCACGCCATTCTTATTCTTCTAGTTACTACAATCTCGTGGTTCGGCTCCGCGGTTATTACCTGCCCTAAGTATACACGGTCTTTTACAACTTCAAGAGTCCTATTACTTATCTCGAAGCGCTGTTCTCTTCCAAGCTTATTGTACATTACTTTCGTTTTCTGCACAATAATTTTAAGGTCTTCTTTTCTGCTATTTGTATATTTCAGTAATCATGATATCCCATTCGTCCCCCGAGTTACTCAGCAATGCAATGTCATTGGCGAAGCACAGGTTACTACGAAGGTACTTTCAATTAACTCTTGTTCCAACTCGTTTCATTCTAGGCCTCTAAACATGTGCTGTAAACACGTGGTAAGCAATATCGGGCAGATTGAATTCCTTTGTGTTACACCCTTCTTGATTGCTATACTGTCGCATTCTTTATGGAGTACTATAGTAGCAGTTGATCCCCTGTATGTTTCTTCCAGGATGTTTATATATGCTTTGTCAACACCCTAATTCTGCTGTGTCTGCATGGCTGCTGATAATTCTACTGAATCAAACGCCTTCTCGTAATCTATAAAAGCTATGTATAATGGTTGGCTGTATTCTGAGCATTTCTCTATTACCTGAATAATAGTATGAATGTATGTAGTTGATTGTTGAGTAGCCTGTTTAAAATCCTGCTTTTTACTTTGGTTGATTGAATTCCAATGTATCGATTCGGCTAGCAATTACCTTTGTTAATAGCTTGTGTACTACGGAGAGCTAGCGGATCGGCCTGTATATTTTCAAGTCCTTGACATCTTTTTTCCTATCTTTTAAAATGTCAGCATTCTTCCGAGATTCTGGTACTCTTGCCGTCAAAAGACGCTTCATAAACAGGGTGCTTAGATTTTCTAACACAATCTGTCCTCCGTCTTTCAGTAGATCTGGTGTTATCTGATCCTCACCAGAAGCTTGGCATCTTCGAATTCTCTCCAAAGCCTTTCTGACTTGTTCTATCATTACTCGTGAGATGCCATCTGGGTTACTGCTAGTTTTTATATTACGGTTGTTGTTGTCCCGGCTACTGTACAGATCTATGTAAAACTCCTCTGATATTTTAACTATCCTATTCATGACGTTAGCTACTTTGCCTTTCTTGTCCCGTAGGTTTTTACCTATTCGGAGATTCCTCGTCACTGCTTTGACGCTTCCTCTGTTTTTCAGAGGAAGCGTCATTCTAGACTATAGAAGGTATGGCCTAAACTCCTTTCTTATTCATTATGCTTCTTTCTGTACTACTTAGATTTATCAAGGCTCTCTCCCACGCTCGGCTTAGCATTCGCAGCTGAGCGTGAAAGTGCCAATAACAGATTATCCAGGATTTATCCCGGCTTTAATAACTTACTTTAAAACACTATGCGCATCACGATTTGAAGGATGGTGAACACTTCAATTGTATTGTGCGGCTGTGTTTAGTCAGGTACGTAAATCAACATTACGATCTCACCTACTGCTTTGTCGACTGCCATAACATGAGAGAAGGGCTTTCCTACAAAATATTGAAGTGTTTGACAAAAAGCATACAAATAAATGAAGCGTCACCTCAAGCACAACACTCTTTTGTGCATGAATGCCAATTTCAAACCTTTCAATCTAATCGAAGGTCCTCATTTCGGGCATTACAACTCTGACAGTACACTTGCATGCACTTGGCTTGCACACAGGCACCTCTAACTGCAATTCGGATGTTTTTTTTTCAGAATAAATGTCCGGGCTTTAGCAACTGCACGACTATTGAACTTACTTAAGGACCTAGAGCAACTGCTCCACAGAGCATACTGTGTGTGAAACTGCTAATACAAATCAATTTCATCAAGTGGGATGAATCCTTATACAAAACAATTCGGCAGATTCCATGCACCATGAGAATCGACGTCATACGAAACTTGCAGAGGGAAGGTGACAGTGCTCACAAGTTTTTAATTGAGCAACAAGTTATGGAATGACGCTTAATATACGTAACGATGTGGCACGCACATGTTTGTTGAACAGTTGCGGATGTTTAAATAATTAGTTGTTTGAACTTGCGCAACAATACCAACTGATATATGAGTATTAGCAACACAAAAAGGAATGAGCTGATATGAAGCGCTGGTGTTGGGAGGATGGTAGCCGTGGACACAGGTATTTAAATCATCTTCAGCGCATAACACTTACTACAATCGGCATGAACACGACATGATGGCTACATTATAGGAGTATAAATGTAACATTTATAAAATTGAATAGCTA
>WOVY01011122.1:0-115000 GCA_013436015.1 Rhipicephalus annulatus | reverse complement strand
ATGACCTACGCATCGTTTGATTCTTGAAGGATTTGTCAATTCAAATAATTAAGTTTTTAAATACCAGCTCAAATACCGTAAAAAAACTAGCGCCCCACAGTAGGGCAGAAGCTGATACTGTGCAATCTCAAGCATCGGTGACTCTGAAAGCACCGTTCTCAAATACGGGGACCCGTAGGCGGTGAAAAATGAAACGGTGTCAGTGTTTTTAGTATGTCCCCCTGAGAAAAAAAACTAGAAAAGTATTCTTGGTATGAGCAGTCTAAACAGAATTAAGAGCAGCTATCGCAACAGGGCAAGAGAAGTGACGAACACTAGCATTCGCCAGGCACCGCAGAATCTTTGACGCTGACAATACTTGGCTGACTTCTACAATGCCAAGAGTGGTCTTCTGTCTACGTCGTATCAAAGAAAATGTTGATTGGACTTGAATACTCAGATGAGCAGGCTCTCTTACTTTTCGACTAATTCATTATATATTATAGACACCACTTGTCAGTAATAATGGGTCCAAAGTGGTCCCACATGCAGCACTCGCAAACAACACACACAGCTGGAGTTTCCAAATTGCCTGTCAAGGGTCTTTTAATAGGAAAACTACATATGTGTTGCTTCTTCACGAAACTTCTAGCTGGGAGGCTGCGCAGGCGTCATCTTTTTTTATTTTTAAGTTGGTACCTCTTTTGTAGTGCACTCCAGTTTTGGGGAGTAATATGAACAGAGTTAATCTCGGGCAGCAATTACTTCCAAAATCAGCTTCTGCGCGACAACGGCGGCTTTCATGTAGCTCACACTCAAACACTTCCTTCTTGAGTCGCTTTGTTATTACCTGTATCAATAGGTACTTTTACCGATTTTATTTATTTGGAACTCATACGTGACGATTCAAAATCGTGAATTCAAGCTTTAACGAGAATAAGCAGAACCTGTTTGCTCTCATGCAAAATTTCAAATAATGCATAGATGAACTGAATAATCATTTACAGGGCTCGCCCACACAGTTAGATTATTCTTGCGTCGAACAACTGTCAAACTATTTACTATTTATTATACATACAAACGACTATGAATAGCCTCAGGAGCCGGAACATAAAAGTATACTAACTTGACAACTGGGTTGACTGGGTCAACTGGTTTGCCTCCACCTCCATCTGGTTTATTCGGGTCATCTGATTTGCCTCCACCTCCGCCTGGATTATTCGGGTCATCTGGCTTGCCTCCGTCTGCGCCTGGCTTATTCGGGTCATCTGGTTTGCCTCCGTCTCCGCCTGACTTATTCGGGTCATCTGGTTTGCCTCCATCTCCGCCTGGCTTATTCGGGTGATCTGGTTCGCCTCCATTTCCGCCTAATTTAATCGGGTCATCTGGTTTGCCTCCACCTTCACCTGGCTTATACGGGTCATCTGGTTCGCCTGCGTCTCCGCCTGGCTGATTCGGGTGATCTGGTTTGCCTCCACCTCCGCCTAATTTAATCGGGTCATCTGGTTTGCCTCCACCTCCACCTGGCTTATACGGGTCATCTGGTTCGACTCCGTCTCCACCTGGCTTATTCAGGTCATATGGTTTGCCTCCATCTCCGCCTGGCTTATTCGGGTGATCCGGTTTGCCTCCACCTCCACCTGGTTTATTCGGGTCATCTGGTTTGCCTCCACCTCCACCTGGCTTATACGGGTCATCTGGTTTGCCTCCATCTCCGCCTGGCTTATTCGGGTCATCTGGTTTACCTCCACCTCCGCCTGGCTTATACGGGTCATCTGGCTTGCCTCCACCTCCGCCTGGTTTATTCGGGTCATCTGATTTGCCTCCACCTCCACCTGGCTTGTACGGGTCATCTGGCTTGCTTCCGTCCCCGCCTGGCTTATTCGGGTCATCTGGATTTCCTCCACCTCCACCTGGCTTAATAGGCTCAATGGGGTTGCCTCCACCTTCAACTTGCTTGTTTGGATCGTTTGCTCTATCTCCTCCTCCCTTCTCAGAGTCCATTTGCGTGTCTACACCTGGTTTTTCTTCAGAATCAACAGGTGTGTCTTCACCTGGCTTCTTGCCTGGATCAACTGGTATGTCTCCAACTTGTCTTTTGTCTAAATCAATATCTGGCCTCTTGCCCTGATCAGTTTGTGTGTCTCGAACTGGCTCCTTCCCCGGGTCGATTGGTGTGTCTCTACCCAGCTTCTCGCCCAGATCAACTGGCGTGTCTGCACCCAGCTTCTTGTCGGAATCAATAAGTACATCGCCACCAAAACTCAAACAACATGTTAGTGCCATCACCAACAGGACTGAAACGTTCCGCGTTGTCATCGTCAAGACAGAGCACTGACAGACGAGGCGCTTGAAAACCTTTATCAGCTATTCACATATTAAAGCTTATTAGACAATACGAGAAAGCAGTGGTTTAAAATGATTCCCTATATTCAACGAGCCAGCTTTGTTACCTTTTGTCCGTTGCAAGCTGCGCTTTTTGCCGTGTTTCTTTGTCATGCCTGGAACTTAAAACACTTTCGGTATTTGTCTTAGTTCTTCGTCGCTCGTAACATAATGAAAGTGCACATTTGGAAGAGTTGTTATTGAAAACTCCCCTCTTTCTTCTTCTTTGTCCTGCGAGTGGATGAAACATATGCGTTTAATGTTTTTTTCAAATTGCTTATTTCTACTTTGGTCGCTCCTGAATGCCTATACTTTTTTTACTACTACTCAGCCTCCTTGCCTCCCAATTGCATTTAGGCACACGCAAACGTAAAACACTTCATGTTTTTATGCCCGACTGCCCTATAGTTCTCTCATTACGCTCAACCCCCCTCCTCCCAATTGGCTGGAGTGGTAAGCATCAGCCGCCTTCGCCATCCAGCTGGTCATATTAAGCCTGGTATCACAATAAAAAATTACTCTGGCGTGGAAGTAAAATGCCAGTACTCTAGCGTACCCCATATTCGTAGAATCGTTTACTCTGGACCTCCAGAGCGAATTTTTTACTCCGGCTGGCCGGGGAATCGGTGTGGCGAAACCGCAGTACTTTTCACAAATAGCTTTGCAACGTTGCTTCTTGTGCCAGTTGAAACAAGTCCATAATAATGTAGTTCAGTGCAAAAACAGATACCAAATGCACAAAAGAACGAGGACATTGCGAGGTATACACTGTGTCCTCATTTTTTCGCTCGTTTGGTGTGTGTGTTATTTTTTGCGCTGCCCTACATTACAATTTTTCGCAAATATTTCACTCCAGCCAACTGGAGAAAGTGAATGATTTTTACTGGCATTTCACTGCAGCTGGCTGGAAGGACTGCCTGCACCTCCGGAGCATTTTTCGTGGGTTTTTAACTTCGGGTATTCAAAGGAAGCTGCCGTTTCTGTTTGATGACCTAGCATTTGGGAAAAAGACAAGAAGAAACAAGCACGCAAACGCTATCAAAAATAAAAGCAAGAAGACAGGTCACACAAAAATTAGCAGCGCTCAAGTTTTAAGCGCAGCACTTTAAATAAAGCCCACAAAGCTGCAAAATGATGCATGACAAACGAAGAAATGGTGGCCACCGGGAACAACTGTTCACCATCTCTGAAGGATGATTCGGCAGGTTCATTGACGAGGCAAGGGTTCCGCAAATTGCTTCCTTCAAAACTTATCAAAAAATATACACGAGAACTACTAATCATGCGAGAAGCACAAAACCAGAAGACACTGAAGCCACGGGTCCTCACTCAGTTATCCTATACAGTCTGCGAGTAGATCTGGACAACTAGCTATCTAAACCGGCCAACCAAACAAAACAGACAGGAAAAGCGTTCTATTTGTAGAAGTAAACCACATTTACCCCGGTGTCAAACAGCTGCTATGTCATAAAAAGCATCTCCGCGACGGAGACAAAGTTGAAAACAGGCGATGGCTCCCCATATGTATTTCTAAGTTGATAGCTCTACTTTTTCTGAAGCATTCGAAAGCCTTTTTTTCGTTGCAATGGGCAAATTTTGGTACTCTCGAAGACAGCATCAGAAATGCCTAATCCGATCATTTCCTAACATTATCAGGTGTTATTCCTGATAAATACAGTCACATTTTATTATGCGCTCATCATCATATCTCTCGCAAATTAGCCTTTACAGTTTGTATGGTTGTGGCCTGCCTTTAAGAAAAGTGCAACTTCATTGTTCTTTGCAAAATTGTTTTCGAAAGAAGTTGGCATTGTTGTTTCTTTCTTTTTTAATTTGCATGCCCACTAGTACAATTCTTGTCGTAATCAACATTTTCAAAGTAGCTATTTTATGAATTGCTTCAAAACGAAAAACCTCAAGCACGAAATGAAGAATTGTTCATTTGCAACATATTAGGATAAATAAGCAATAAAAATTGAACATCACGCCGTCCATGCTGACAGCAATTTCATGGAAATAATGAGAGGTTGACTAGTTTACTCAACATATTAGTCCGTGCAAACGCCCAGAAATCGGTGAAGGTGATCTACGCGGAAGCATCACGACGTGTCCCAGAAGGATTCGAGGAATGGATCGTTTGCGGGAAAACTACTGCGCATGAGCAGTAACGGCAAATGTTGTGACCTCTACAGGCGTTCTGGTTTTGGTTCGAAAACATCAGCCCAGCAAATCACCGGTCATACGTTTGTGTGCCGTGGTTCAGCACGGCCTTGCTTTTGTAATTAGGGCAAATATGCCAGCAGGCTGCGCAAAATATTTCACCCCGATAGATGCGTGAAGAGCTGAGCCTGAAAGTTCATGTTTAGACGCAAGGAAAACCTACGAAAACTACCAGTGGCTGTGTGTTATCGCTTGTGTCTTCACTGTCCTTCTCTTGAGCTTTCGCTGGTCTTTCTCGCACTTAAACCGAGAAATGAGTGCTAACTTTGACAGGCTCTCGTCCACGGGTCTACATTCTGAGTGACAGATGCTCAAACAACGGTTTGAGAAAAAATGGCGGAGGAGGAGAATACTTTTATCGAAATAGTGCAGTAATTGCGTCGCTCAAATGTGTTTATTATACCGATTAAGCCCGTGGTAAAGATTTTCTCCCCTAAAGGTAGAATGACTTTCCAATTTGATAACATGATAGGCCGGCACATGTATCAAAAAAGAAAAAGTGAAAACACGTTGCAATAGCTTTACAAAGTTTTTTTTAATTTTTCACGCATGGGTAGTGAAAAACAGTTCGTCCGTGAGCCGTCTGGCCCACACGGCTCCCGGCTCGCCATGGGTGCTGAACCAGAGCTGGACGAAGTAACACTCTCGGACCTTTTTAGTGTACCACGGCAGCACACGAGTCTCACGTCTATCAGTTAGAGCTTCTAATAGACCGCACGGTACTTCCGTTAATACGCGATAATGCACTCTCACGTATCTGCGAGAGCCATGATCATTAGAAGTATAAGTAATTCAATAATCACAATAGTGGCACGTGGCTTCATCTGTGGCCCCTTAATGTATAAAAAGAGAAACTCCTCTTACATGGAGAATTCGGATGTAGCGTATTGGGAAAGTACATATTTATTTACACTATCGGTGGACACTTTGGTGAATCTAACTAGAGGCACTTATATTAGAGTGTACTCTAAACAACTGTAGTACGCTCTATATACCCAGGGCCGTATTTACAATTTTCTTCGGGGAGGGGGGGAAGCACCTCTATTATTTTGGAGAGGGCACCCCCTTAAAATGGTCACGTTCCGCTCTTTATGGCTTGGTGAAAAACTTTCCGAGAGGGGGGCATATACCCAGTGTGCCACCCTCTAGCTACGCCCCTGGCTTTAACTATATATAAAATATCTCTCCCGGTAACACAGTCGCAGTGCGTTCTATCGATGTGACCCCTAGTGATGGCGACAATGCCGTATTCAAGCAAACACCACACCTCACAGACGGGGTGCAAGCCACCCTCACTGAACCTAGTTCATTGTCAGACGTTTCAAGGGTCAGCTTCAGGTGTATACCATAATGTTCTTCTTGAAGTAGCGATCACGATGAGCCTGGCTAACGAAATAGCGGATTGCAGGTATACCTCACTTGGTTGCTGTTCAGGCTGATAGGCGATAAACTCTTGTTTTACGCTGTTTATACAAACGAAAACAAATTTTTTTCCGTCTTTACCACGTTCTATCGAGAATGGGCATGCGTTTTTGACCTGAAAGCAACAAAACAAGCGCACCTTAAACACGGCCTTGAGCATGTGTATTGGCGGAGATGTGTCCAACCAAAAGCAAAAGGGAATATATCCTTTTTAAATGACAGCGGGGCGCTCACTTTTCCGAAAATGGTCAATCATCTTTTCCTTTGTTCTGTTCTCATTCAGGCCAGCGCCATTGCATTGTCCAAGTCAAAACTACGTCTAGTGTTTGAGCCCTGCTCGTAGGAAGCGAGAGGCATTTTCTTTTCAGAGAAAAAGGGGACAGTGTGGCAAACATTTTGATAGTTTCACCTGTTTGCTTGGGAAAACTTAACCTCCGTCTCCCATCCACTCACCCTCCCCCCCCCCAAAAAAAAAAATCGGCATTCACGGCTAGGAAAGCAGGACTGAAAAAAAAATGCAGCAGCGTGGTTGGTTTTCTCTGCCATCAACAACCCGGAAAATGTGGCTGGTTTCTCGAGACGATGTTCTCTCTTTTTTCTCTTACTTCCACAACCATGTCCCCTTCGTCTTACGGTGAGCCATGCTGTCAAATGGGTTGCAGTAGTGAGTGTTTAATCCCCCTCCCTATTCAACAGAAATTTCCGTGCCTTTGCAGAACTACCCGTTCTGCAAAAATGCACCTGACCCCTCTCTTCTTCATGCAATCGTCAGCCCCTAACCTCTCTCTCTTTCTTGTCCTAAAAGGACGACGAACTCGCAAGGATTTGGTATTTCACATGCCACTTGTACCGGCCAAACATTTTTTAACCAAAATCAGTGCGTGTATCCGTTCTAAAAGTCCACACCAAACACACTACTCCAGCTCAATTCACTACATTTATAAAAAATTGACGCCAATTTCAGTTACTTTTTATTAGTACAGCTTATATGATAGGAGCAAACGAACTTTATTGAAAGTCCGGCGAGTTTGTGGGGTAAGCCAATGGCAATGCCTAGGTTACGGCAAGGAGTCCTTGAATCTTGGTGGCTTCCTCAGCCCGCTATACTGCCCACGTCTGATCTTCGAGGATGGGGCTGAGCAGAGCGGCTTCCCAGCGTGCGTGATGACTATCACTTGAGGCCGCATACTCGTTATAGGGACTAATCCCTCAGCCTTCTCAAAAAATATGCTCTAAAGGGGCTCTGAAGTCACAACGCTTGCACTTGTCTGTTTCATGATATCGGGGATATATAATGCGCAAGAGGAGAGGATTCGAATACTTCTTAGTTTGTAACTGCCGCCATTTGACCGCCTATTTTGTTTTTTTAAATTTTGGTTGAGATGTAGAATTATGCCCATCTGTAATCTATGTTTCGTAATGTCATTATATCTGGTCATTTTGTCTACCCACTCTCAATATTTTCCCCACCGTCATCACTGAAGGATGTCGGTGCGGCATTTGAGAAGGCAGCTTGGTCGGTGCCCTTACGGAAATGCCATATATGGCACTTATATAGACTATATGTGGCCACATATAAGCATATATGTCAGCATATGTGGCGACATATAAGCAAATCTCAGCATATGTGACTTCCATTTACCATATATGGATGTATATTTGGTGGAGTCAGTTCATGTATGGGGTTATATACAGCCATATATGACGCGGTTCGCCCCTATAAAGTCAAATCCGGCCTTATAAGGCACGGCCACACCATATATACCATATCAAGGGGATCCTTATATGTGGAAGTGCTCCCTTTATATTGAATGAACCACGTATATATGCATTATGATCACACACTTTTACGCGAATTGTAAGATATAAAGATTTGCACACAAAGGTGACCTCCTTACTTTCTACAACAAGAATAATGATTATAGATGTTGGTTCTGCCAAGCAAAAAACAAAATTTCAGGTCAGCTTTGTGTACGTGATACTTGCAACTATGCATGCATTCGTGTTTTTAACTTGTAAATTTTCCATGGCATTTAGGTTTCAAACAATTAGTTGCAATTATACGACGTAAATAATGTATACGAGAGCACACATGTTTTACAAGGAAGGAATCGTGTCAGTTCACAAAACGCCTTGAAGCTCCCGAATCTCATTATTAATATAGAGCAATCCTATATAGTATAATGTAAAAACGAAGTGCATGTAACTTACATTGTTTCCATCAGTGCATTGTTTTGAGTGGCAGCATCAAATGGTAAATTCAATGAATTTTAGCTTTCATATCGGTGGACAAAATTGCTGATTATTTGAAGGTTTTGATGGCTAAATGCGCCCTTCGTATAACAAGATTTAAGTTAATCCCGTTGACCTCTCATCTGCGATTGCTGTCTACAGCCATTAACCATAATTGCATGCGCAGTGCAATGTTTCAGGGGGTATCTTCAAAAACAAAAAAAGAACTTTCGTGAATGCAATCTTCAAGCACTATTATGATTAAATTCAAGATGAAAGCTGTACTAATTTATCGCAAACATACATATTGCGTTTCCGTTGGCTACGTATAATGTTCTTGGACGTGCACATAGTAAATTTATCGAAAATTTTGTGATCGCACTAGTAAACAAATAAATTGGCGTAATGTTTGCAAGCCTCAAATTAATTTCAGGTCATACACAAATACGTGAAGAAAGCTGCAACTGACTCACACGTGATACAATTTTAATGGACCATGTACTGAAATGCTGAAGCTTTATAGCGACATTGAACGTAGGCTGCCGATTTCACAAAACTTATATTTTGTGTGAGTGCGTCCTTATTTGGTCGATGTCACTAATGCGCATGTGCCATCATCGGGATTACCTCAAACATTGCTTTGTGAATACAATTAGTATGACACGTTTTTGCGGGCTGGCGTCATGCCTAAGCCAAACTCTACATTATATAAACAGCTTCTTGCTCTTCAGGCGCGTAATAAATAAAACTGCTTGCGAACATATACTTCCCACGCTAACACTGTGGCGCATTTACCTATAAAATATGTATGCCGGTATATACCTACCAAACTGCGCAATTACACACTAATGTATAGAGATTCATGGGCACGCGTACACTAGCATTTCCTTCAATGTGGCCAGATATTTTCGGCCATGTCAGAATTATAATAATATTAATTATTGTTGTAGTAGTAGTAGTAGTAGTAGTAGTAGTAGTAGTAGTAGTAGTTGTTGTTGTTGTTGTCGTTGTTGTTGTTGTTGTTGTTGTTGTTAGTATATCTCGCAAAACATCCAACGTTTCAGTACCATACGCTGTCAATACTTTGTCATTGTGTAAGGTTTATGAGATCAGTGATCTTGGTGTTCTTTTTGATAGCATGCTGAATTTTTTCTACTTGCATTAAATGTGCTGCCATGCGAGGCCTTCAGTTCTCTCCCTGTTGGCAGAATATCTCTCGAGACTTTCGTTTTCCTACAGCCTTCTACAAATTCTACACCGCGACATGTCGTGCTCAACTTGAGTACATATGCCTATCTCATCTGAACTGGCCTTGCCAAATCCAGCAGTAACGCCACTGAGAGAGTTCAGAGAAAATCCATAGGCATTTACCCACATCCTTTCACTATAATCCTTTCAATACTGCTAAAATATTATATTTGCGATCACTTAACTGCCGACAAAATTGCGCTAAACTGTTATTTCTTTACAAGCTGATTTATGGTGACGTATTCTTTCCTATTCGGTTGTAATAAATTTCAAACTCCACCTAAGTTATCCAGAGACAACGGACCGTTGCATGTACCTGCCAGCTTCTTTCAACATTCTATCCTTAACAGATTACAGAGTCTCTCTAACGTCAACTTTCTTGATTCGTTATGTTTTTGATAGTCTACAGTCATTTTTCGTCAGTGAGGGCTGCCGTGTCCTAACGTAGATTTGCACATACACAGATTCTTTCCTTTTCCGTCTTCCAGGAAGCCTTCCCCATGGTTGTGTATATTCCACATTATTTTTCAGTCCATTCCGTGAATATCTACTCTTTATTTAGCTGTTCCCAATGTGCGTTAACTTCTATACGACTGCTTGCTTTTGCTCTTTTTATTAATTTGCTTTTCTGTAGACAACCTGTAAAAGTATTTTTCTTATTTTTGTTTATTTTTACGCGCACAATCACAAAAGACCTAATGTTTGTTCTTGAATACGTTACAAATTGATTGATTGATTATTGGTTAAATATTTGGTAATAATAATATAAATGATTGAGAAATAAGATGAAAATCTAGCTGGAACTGCGTCTTCGTAGCCAGCGTACACGAAGCGGTGATTTCAGCTCCACGGATTGCCTGTCTCAAAGGTCCTACACCTGCAGCTCTCTAAGGCACGCGGGAGGAAGTCGACTTCCACAATCCCAAAAAACTCGCCTGACTGCAATGCAGCTGTTGGAAAGCTTGCAAGGGGTGCGTACAGTAAAAAATACAAAAAAGGACGCCAGTCGGAGGGGTGGAAAATACGGAGAACGTTTTTCGAAAAAGCGCGCGTGAGTGCAATGCAGCCCTGCCATGGCCCACAGCAGTCTGTCGACAAAGCAGGAAAGAGAGTGCCGCGGTCCATTTCAAGTAACAACAAAGAAAATAGTTTGCGAAAGCATTCAGTCGTTTTGTAATATTACTGCGTGAATGATTGTTTTAAAAATGAAAGGTCGTTCACCGATAAGCTCAGGGAAATTTTGGTCCAGTGAAAAGCGAGTAAATCACTGATCTCAATGAGTAATGTATGTTTTGTTGTCAAGCCTGCACTGTAGTATTCCGCCCCATTGTTGCTTTTTTGCTTCTTGGAGTCATAGGTGCAGTGCTGATCGAGTTTTTCACTTTTCATTCCTCTTGCTATTGTTTCGTGTTCAACTACTACTGCAATTTACACAAGATAATCACGCTGTTCTCAGGAAGCTACTTCGCTGTACGTAGCGAAATTGTGGACGGACGTGGAAGTGTTTTTGTGCGTGTGTGCGTTCGTACGCCGCTCGGTTGGCGATCGTCAACTTTTCGTGCAAAACAATGAACTTCCATGCTTGCGGGCAAGCGTTTCCTTCAAAAACTATCCCGAAGGCAGTTCCGATGGACGTGGTGGCTTTAATGTGTGAATAGGTTAGCAGGATTAACAGATTCCTTGAAAGACAAGTCTTGGTTAAATGTTAGGGCAATGTCATTGTTTAATTGCCTTTGCACATTTTTCATAAATATTATGATTATCCAAAAAATAGTCGCATTTCATCCTACCTGAGTAAATAGCTTCATACTAATTGTAGTTACGTCAATAAGCTGTTTTTTAAGCAATACAATAACACTTTCTTTTTTATTCTTCCAGAAAGCGCTCTACTTTATCGAAAACTCTACTCCAGGAAATTATGGGTTTTGTGCTATTGTACTTTTCATAAATATATTGATATATATATACTTCTATTTCTTTTCATTTTATTCCTTGAAGAAATGCCAAGGATAAATTACAAAATACAACTTGCGCAATTACAAATAAAAACAGTTGCATATCTCCAAACTCCAAGGGTGTCATGAGATTTATGAGCCCGCGTTTGAACTTGTCTTGCGTTTGAATTTGTGTTTCTTTGTCTACGTTCCCCTTGTTTTTTTTATTTACGTCTGTTTTGATAAGGACACGCAATGAAATTTTTTCGCTAGTTTGGTTCTTCAAAGCAGGGCGCAATGCTCACGAATTGCAAACGAAAAATTTTAAGAGTAGCTTATAATTTTGTTTGCACTATCTACAATTAGGGTGATATAGGTTTAAGTTGACTGGAATGCGTACATCACAGGCAACATTATCGTTACTGATTCGCATACATAGTTACACAAAATAATGTGATGTCACGTTTTAATCTGTGAGCATTATAGATGGTTTTACGCAAGCCGAAAAATAAACTGGTCTGATTCATTAGGGCTTGCTACTGTGGGAAAAAAATTGGAGGATAAATAAGCTCCGTTTTTCAGAGTTGAACGCGTTAGCAATATACTGTTTCTTGTGCGTAATTCAATCACTCTGTGTGCATTTTTATTGCATGGTGCTACTTGAACAATTTAGTTGTGAAGTAGCACTGTGTAATTGAGAATTTGAAAGTGACTCAATGAAGGTTTTACACATGGTTGCTTTTAGTGTAAAAAAGGAGTAGCATAAATTAAACCACGAGCAATATTAAGTTATTATTCAATTGTGCGAAAAAAATGAAATGCAAAAGGAAGTCACCTGGATACAGTGCACACTGACAACTGAAACATTGCTGGTGAAAACAGACATATTTTTGCGGTTACGAGAACACGTGCTGTAAAAGAAAATGACTAGATGAGCCGATAGATTGTATACATATAGCGCTTCCAGACTAGCTACCAAAGTAGTAAGCAACATAAGCGAGAGTTACGTGACACAAGAATCACCAGCTTTGTTTATTAAATATGCCTGTTTGATTTCCCGCGTTACCGTGTCCCTGAATCTAGCTCTAACTACCGTATCATCAAACAAGGGCGCGCGGCTGCACTCTCTACAATGTGATGATTGGTTAGAGAATAGTTGTGTCCTTAGAGAAGCTTTGCGATCCACAATTATATTACTGAATCCGACATAATACTTCCCGCACGACAGTGCAGTGCCGTACACCACACGATGTTCACACGGTGAAAGGTAATGATTAGATGTCTGCTCATCTAATCATTTTTTCCACCTCACGTGTTCTCGTAACCGCATACATATGTCTGTTTTCTCCAATGTAATTTCAGTTGTTAGTGTGCGCTTTGTCCAGGTGTCTTCCTTTTGCTCCTCAAGTTTTCTTCACGCAACTCAGCTAAGATGAATTACCCATTCGCCCAGCAGACGGGGCTTCTCTATATCATGTGTGAAATCTTTTACAACTTTATGCACCCACTACGCAGTCGTGGGGGAATACGCGCCGTAAGGTCTATGACTTTTGTAATGATTCGCAGTCTTTAGACCGTGAAGTCACGTTTGTAATAACGTGTCGTCATGCCCGATGACAATGCACGCTTGCATAATGCATTATTGTTGCGATATTAAATGTGCTGCGAAACCTGTATACAGTATGTGTTTATTTGCTAAGCATGACAGTTATTTTCTTTGCATTTCCAACCAGAGGAAGTTATTCATGCTTTATTTTCAAGCAAATGCATAGCTGTATGGTAGAGCACTTCCTTGCCATGCAAATGGTCTGCAGGATTTCGATCATCACTCAAACCTAAAAATTTATAATATTTGGTAATTTGCAATCTCTCAATTTTCGGTCATGGACAAGACAATTTTTCACAGAGAGCCACCGACGCCTACGCCGCAATTTCTGCGGAACGAGCTATTTATGTCTGTTACGTTAATGATGCATTATTCGCAGAATAAAAAGTGGGTTGTGTTTACAAAAGACACTTCTTTAGCGTCCTGTTGGCAAGGAATATCGCTAAAATCCTCCACTTCCACGCGCACAGAGACCTATAGACACCAGTTTTAGCAGTCACGCTATAGGCTATTCCTAGTCACAATACTTGTACAAGACAAGCTTGCGTACCAATCGCTTTTGACCGAACTCCCTAAAGGTTGATTATCAACTCACTTGAGGTATTCAATGCCCACGCAATTCATACGGTGGACAGCAAGTAAATATTTCTTTTTGACTCACTTTGGACGCTCCAATGGCATGCCAGAAAAGTTTTAAATGAAGAAACTGTGGGAAATCTCTTTACGAAACTCAAGTTGGGTTTCTTTGTGCTTTTTATTATTGTCAAGTCGGAATCAATAAAGCGTAATATTTACTTGCACCATGCTATGTCTCAAACCATGTTGACCATAGGTTCAAGATAAGAAAAATCACATGCAAGACTGGCATATTCAAAATTATTTTTTACCAAAAGAATCTGAGGATGCAAGCAACTGCCTTCTACCATTGCCTTTACAATCTCAAATTATTTGTTTTATTCAATGTTAGAATTAGTGTGTTGCATTTTGCGTGTGTTACATTTTTAATATATATGTATTTGTGTTGCAGATTGTGATTGAGGTGACTTTGATTATTTGCTTAGCGGACTATGTATGTGTTTTTGTATTCTACTTTCTGTAAATGCTCCCCCACAGTAATGTCAATTCGTGCTGTGAATAATAACTAAATAGACGAATATAGAAAGTGTCGATTAATAAGCAATAAATTTAGGCACAAAGACTGCATCTCTTCAGGGAAAGTGGACTAACATTGACATGTGCCCACCAAAATCTTTAAATAAGTTGCCAAGTTACATTTAAGCAATTATTTCTTGAGAATAGCTCGAGATATAATGAGGATAACTTACTTGAACAAGAATGTTGAAGGGATATGTACTGGGTTTGTTTTGGAGACGATGGTGACTGCATGCAGACCTTTCAACAAACAGCTATACTTCTGGCTGAAAAATGATACGTGTGGCTATAACTTTTGCCGGCGACACAAGCTCTACTCAAATAGATGAATCATCGTAATAGCTATATATAAAGGTATCTATATAAGGCCATATTAACCTTATATGCATGTTTTTATATATAGCCATATATAGATGATGGCCATATACGGCCATGAACAGCTACACCCGATATATGCGTGTATATCAGGTTTTATAAGGCCCATATATTGCTACATCAGGAATTGGGCATATAAGTTATATAAGGCCCATATATGGGAATTCTATATAAAGCCTGATATGCCCAGTTCCTGATGTAGGCATATATCAAGGTTTCTATATAAGTCCGTATATAGGATTTTCCTAAGGGTGAGCCCTCGAGCTGCGTCATGTACAGCCCCGTTCTTACTGTCTCCCACGAGGGGCTTAATTGCCGTCTATGTATTGTATGTATTTCTGTTGCTTGCTTGACCCCTTCCAAGTAGAATGTGTAGCGCCTCGAGAGATATGCGGCCGTTGGAAAGGTTTTAAATTGCTGCTTGAGAGTCACTGACTATCACGGTTACAATTTTCTGAGATACTGTGAGCGCTATGGCAACACTCGTCGAACCGCCAGGGGTTCCGGAAGCATATCTGAAGGGTGGTGGTGATGTGGAATATATATATATATATATATGAGTAAGGTAAACAAGTGTATACTTAAGGGCTCATTTTATCTTCTTTAGACACAACATTATTGAGATCTAACAGACAATGATGCCAAGGAAAGTATAGATGAAGTTATCAAGCCAGTTGTAGTGTAAATGTGAAGAAAGAAAAGTGGGTGAAAAGATAACTTGCCATTTGCAGGATCCGAACCTCCAACCTTCCAATAAGGCATTCGATGCTCTACCACTGAGCCGCCACGACAGCTATCCCCCTGGTCAGCTGCTAGCTCGTAATAAGTTAACGTGCTACGTAACGCCAAACAGGCTCATAAAAGGTGTGCCACACTCACTGCCATGATTGCAGATGGCACTGACTGACACTCCCACGTTTAAATTCCATAAAGTGGCTTATGGATAGCTGCTGTGGTAGCTCAGTGGTACACTATCGAACGCGTCATTCGAAGGTCGCAGGTTCCAATGCTGCCCAAGGGAAGTTATCTTTTCACCCATTTTTCTTTCTTCACAATTACATTAAAATTGGCCTAAATACTTCGCTTATACTTTCTTTGGCATTATTGTCTGTTATATTTCAATAATGTTTAGTCTAAAGACGATAAAATGAGCCATTAAATATATACTTCTTTCTCTTATTCATTAACAAGTGTCTCGTACTGGCATATTTGCTGCATTTAGGTTATATAACAGGGACTTTTGGTCAGCTGCCAGCTAGTAATATTTTAACGTGCTACGTGACACCAAATAGGGTCATAAAGAGTGTGCCACACTCGCCGCCATGGCTACAAATGGCGCTGTCTGACACTCCCCTGTTAAATTCACAAAGATATCTAAGAATGTGGCTGGGAGGATAGCCACCATGGTAGCTCAGTGGTAAAGCATCGAACGCGTTATTCGAAGGTCGTAAGTTTGGATCCTGCCCACATCAAGTTATCTTTGCACCCACTTTTCTTTCTTCACATTTACATTACAATTGGCTTAATGACTTCTCCTACACATTCCTTGGCAAATGTTGTCTGTTAGATCTCATTATTGCTGTGTCTATGACGATAAAATAAGCCCTTATGTATACACTTGTTTCCCATATATATATATATATCTATAATATATATATAATATATATATATATATATATTTATATATATATATATATATATATACATATATATATATATATATATCTATATTATATAATTATGATATATATTACTAATAGATCTAATGTGCACACAGAGGATGTCAAAGATAATATTTATTTCCCACAGTTTGGGGAGGGGTCCTCTCTTCATCAGGGGATGAGTCATACTGCATGGACTTCCAAACTTCGTTTCTGCCGCGTCCCTCTCACCTTGAACGCTGTTTGTGAAGTGGAGGAAACTAAAAAGAGAAAAAAAACGAAACGAAAAGGGTGGAGCAAAAAGACGAAAAAGAAAAAGAAAGAAAGTAAAAAGGAGGAAGAACCACTGTCAACACTGAGAACGAAACCAACTGTCCGTGTACGTCCACATACGGTTCATATCGTGTGCTGTTCAGTTCTCGACGTGTGTCGGGCCACCCAAGATTGTCGCCGCGGTGCCGAGAGGGTCCGTGACGGCGTGTGTAAAGAAAGGGTTTCCCCGTAATGAGTCGGTCGGCGTGCGGCGTGCGTAAAGGAAGGGTTTTCCGTTAATGGGTCGGTCGGCTTTTAACCTTTATTCTTCGTCCGTTTCCCTTCAATGGTCATCAAGTGGTAGGCGAACGTAAACACTTTGTATGTGCATGTGGGGGAAAAAAACGAGAAAGGGCAGTGTACACGTACGAGTCAGTCAGAAAACAGCATGGTCTCCAGCTTTCAATCTTTGTCACCAATTTCCTCCTGGCTTACTTCTCAGAGGCAGTTGAGTTTTCCGGGGTCCTCGTTGATGCCGGCTACTAGTGTTCGAAGTTTGAAAATAAAATATGCCTCACGCTGTTCGCGCTCGCGTCTGTTTGAGAAACCGGACTGCAAAAGAGTTACGCTGATATTTTCAAAACTGTGGTTTGGCAGGCGCAGATGTCTAGATAAAGGTAGCTTCGGCAGTGAAGTGGCGTGGTACCGGAGATTATTGAACCGCAGCCGAAATGGCGTGTCTATTTGGCCGATATATTCTTGTCCGCAGATGTTGCAATGTAGCATGTATATTACGTTACTGGAGTCTTAATTAAGGCTTTCAGTTATGCAGAATTTGAAATCCGAGGAGTTCGCTTTGGATTCACGTGTTGTGACCATCTGTGGGCATACCTTTCATCGAGCTTTTCCGCAGGGATGGCACCCTGATTGAAATTTGGGGGTGTTTGTTTTTGCTCTGACGAGGATCTTCTTCAGATTTTTATCCCGGTGGTACACCACGTGAGGTGGCTTCGCGAAAATAGAAGTTAGTCGTTTGATTTGCCTGATTATGTTGAAATGGCGGGAAAGTATGTTGTTGATTCGTGGCGCTGATGCCCAAGCGTAAGTTAGTACAAGGTTCGTTTGGGAAGTCGTTTTACATACTCTGTTTGGTCCCTTAATTATATCATTCCTGTTCACGTTGCGAGCACGTAGTTTGGCATCGTCAATAATGTCTTCCGGATAATTTTGTTTCAATAAGGAATGCTTTAGGTGTTCCGCGTGTCTGTCAAATTCCTGCATATCGGTGCGTTTTCTTCGGTACCGGTAGGCCTGAGAATATAGAATACCCGTTTTGCAATGCTTTGGGTAGGCTGCTGTTGAAATGTAGGTACATTTGATGGTCTCTAGGCTTTTTGTAAATGTTTGTTGACAAGCGGTCATTTTCGACCGTGACAGTGACGTCCAAAAAGTTAATGCTAGTTTTGAAAATTTTGTGCGTGAATGTTATTGACGCGTGGCACATGTTAAAATCCTCTATGAAGCGGAAAAGACTTCCTTCATCATGGTTCCATATCATAAAATTATCGTCTAAGTATCTTCTGTAGTAGAAAGGTTTTAAGGTGCGTCCCTCAATGAATGAGATTTCAAGTGAAGCCATAAAGGTGCTCGCGAAGTTTGGGGCCATTTTCGTGCCCATTGCAGTGCCACTGACCTGAAGGAAATGCTTGCCATTGAACTCAAAATGGTTATAATTTAGTACTACTTCAAGAAGTGTAAACTAGTATCTCACCACTTACACTAGTTGATGAGTCAGATTTTACATATTCAGAAACAATAGCCACTATTCCGTCATGGTGGGGTATGTTGGTGTACAGTGAGCAGACGTCCATGGTCACCAGAAAACTGCCGCCTGGGATGTAGAGACTTGAAGTTTCGCAGATGAAGTGGTTTGTGTCCTTTAGGTAATGGGGAAAATTTGGGGGGATGTTTTTATTAAGGAATAGATGAATTCTGATATATTTTCTGTTGATGTGCTGCTACTGGATACTATCGGACGTCCCGGATAACCTGCCTTGTGTATTTTGGGAAGCAAATAGAATCGACCGGGAACAGAATGGGCCGTAACATTGCTTTTAACATTTTGCCGGTAATTTTCTCGTCCCGGCGGAGATTGTTTAGGGTTACTTTTATCTCCCTTTCAAATTCGAGAGTCGGGTCCGTTGGAAGTTCTTTGTAGAGTTTTGTGTCTGATAGCTGTCGTTCCCCTTCCTTTAAGTAGTCCGACGTGTTTAGAATTACTATGCAGCCCCCTTTATCAGCCGGTTTGATAGTAATTCCAGTGTTTCTTCGTAGTTCATTGAGTGCCCTTCGTTCTGGCTCTGATATGTTGTTTCGAATTGGCCGATTTTTTCATACGCTCTGATGATATCTTTTTGAACTGCTGATATATACATATCGAGGTGTTTGTCCCTCTGCTCACCCGGACACCATGATTTGTCACCACCAATCACTCTATTCTCGTCCGTACAGTCCTTGCGATCATGAAAGTATTCACGGAGGCGGAGATTACGCGCAAAGTTATCGAGGTCTTGGTACAGTTCAAATTCATTGAATCTACCGGACGATGAACAAAAGGTTAAGCCTCTCGACAAAGTTGAAGCTGAGCGGGTGTGAGTGTTGTGTTTGACAGATTGAGGACATTTTTCTAATAAGTTTTCGGCTGCTCTTGGCTATCACGTGGCACGGGAGTGTCAGCGTCATATTCGAGGGTAGGGATGTTTTGATTAGGATTGCACTGTAGTTTCGAGTTACCATTTTTCTCCTCAAAGTTAGGTTGTGGTACGGGTGGTCCCAGGCGTTCTTGTACGTCCTCATTCCTATTTCCTGTTGCAGAGCAGTGGAGCTACTGCAGTCCCGCTTGAATTTTCTATCTTTTACTACTGAAATTTTGCCTCTCTTCTTCAGTTCATATCTTTCCAGTTCTCTTGCCTCATGCTCTCCGAGATTAGATACTAATTTCTGCGTGGCCTCCGTGACACTGTATTCGGTGGCCTTACGCTCACTATGGTCCACAATGACCCGAGTCAGTTGCAAGGACGCTTCTAGTAATAATTTTTCCCACTCCCCCTTTCTGCTTCACTTAGTGTAGACATTGAGGGGTTGCAGGCTAGGCGGAGGCCCTTAGGCGCAGTTTTGTGAGATAGATATTTGGTTAGTTGTTCCGCGTGTTTTTCGTATTGCACCCGCTTTTCAATGATTTTCCTAATCGATAGAAATGAGTGGGACCATGCGTGTTTAAGACTGCCCGTACCTTTTGTTTCCCCGTGTCATTTGGCAGCCGCCGCCTTGGTCTTCGCAGCATTCGTCCGCCTGGTGTTGTAAGGCCTCGCTGGTGGGAGTGGTGACGTCGTCACTGCTGGGACCCTGGATGGCTCTTTGTGTCCCTCGGCTCCCTGTGTTTGAGTGGGTTTAGCACTGGAGTTTGCCGAGGTCTTGGTACAGTTCAAATTTATTGAATCTACCGGACGATGGACAAAAGGTTAAGCGTCTCGACAAAAGTTGAAGCTGAGCGGGTGTGAGTGTTGTGTTTGACAGATCGAGGACATTTTCTCATAAGTTTTCGGCTGCTCTTGGCTATCACTATATATATATATATTATATATATATATATATATATATATATATATATATATATATTTATATATATATTTAAGTGTGTCAATGCATATCTATTTTTGCAAAGGCGAGAAATGGCGAGTAAGGGATTGTAGCAGCTGTTAGTGGGGAGGGCATGCCACTCCCCCAGGGTTCTAACCTCTGGGGTCCACGGTACCCACTGACTCCCCAGTTCTGAAGCGCCTGCGCCAGCGTTTCTTACAGCTGCCATAAACCACATCTGCACTTTATCGAGGAGCGTCTACGGAAACAGCATGATTGTCATTAGCGAACATATTTTTTATATTTAGCTCCCATCTCCCGTCAGGCTTTGCTGTGTTCGGGGTGCATGTTATACAGCAAAAGCTGTTATGAGATCAGAACACGGGTCACTCGTGGCATCGTAGCTGTCCGCCACTGTCCCCGCCACTGGTGGCTGTAACCAGTATTGAAAGAAAAAACTCGGTAAATAAAAACCACTAATGGCAAGGGTCCGCTGCGTGTCTGACCAGCATTGTACCTATGACTTATGCCAGTCCTTGAAACTCACCTCTGAACCAGCCATAGCAAGCTTGATGTTGGGAAATGAATCGCGTTATTATGGGTAATAAAGCGTTTTAGAATATAAAAGGAATGGCCAGGCTTCACACAATGCAAATTATGTAATGAGCGGGTCGTCTGAAGCTCCAACGTCTTATAAAAACTGTTCTTGATTATCTATTCACTGTGGCGCATACCCTCTTTATGCACAGTTAATTGACCATCGTCAGCCACTGCCTAAAACATCGCACAAATTATTCAACAAGCGTGCAGAGGATACCACATTTCTCCAAAAAAATATGAAGGATAGCTTAGTGCATGCTGGCCTACTACACAAAAATATGATTAGTTATAAAGTAGTGGGTAACCAGCAGTATGCTTGTAACAGTTACTAAAAGAGTCTTTACAAAAAGGCTCTGAAAGGCCACCCTTCTAGCTTTCGCTATGACTTTGCTAAACGTTTTGCCAGGGTGGGGCATTTTCTTCTCTTTTTTGGCAAGGGGAGTGTAGTTATTATTTCCCTGGTCTTTATTCGGATACCCACCTTACACCTTGTTATGTGGGGTAGGGTTATGCCTAGTTGCAGAACACAGCGAGCTTAGTGCTTGCTGCCATTATGAAAAGTGCGTGGCGCCATCTGTAGCAAGTGCGGCGAAGCAACACTCTCCACTGCCACGTGAGCAGACGCTCTGCAAATCAAACGCGAAGCTTCACAACTCGAGTCCGGCTGTAAGCATGATTCGCGGTGTTCCTGCGCTGTAATTTTAGGTGATTTCGAGTGAAACGTCGAGAAGACCTTCCTCGACAGTGCGGAATGTCTGTAGCACGTGCTTTGAAGACTACTGAAGCAGCTTTTTCAGGTACTTACTACTGCGTACAAAACAAAGTTGAACAGCGGAAAGCATTGCTTTCGACTCAGTCGAACTTCGGCGTGCCTTAGCTGTGATAAGGCAAAATTTGTGCTGTAAGCCGGCGTCAACGTAGCGCTTGAATCTGGCTTCAACCTACGCTCATGCATCGCATGTATATCAATTGCCAGCCAATCGATATGTGTGGTTTAACGTCCCAAAGCCACCATATGATTAGAAGAGGCTTCGTATTGGAGGGCTCCAGAAATATTGATCACCTGGTGTTCTTTAACATGCCCCCAGTTCCGAGCACACGGGCCTACAACCTTTCGGCCTCCATCGGAAATGAAGCCGCCGCAGCCGGGATTTGATTCCTCGGCCTGCGGGCCAGCAGCCGATTACCTTAGCCACTAGACCACCATGGCGGGGCTATCAATTGCCAGTCCTGCTGGGCACTCGGAACAGACAGGTGGTGCGAAAGTGCCAGCCTGAACAAGATTCTAAAATGCTATGGTGACAGCTGCCGAAAGCACGTGTAGATTCTCCTAGTGACAGTCAAGACATTTCGCAATTAGACCGAGTCGAAAGTCATGCTTTCCGCGCCGATCATGCCTTGCGATAGTAGACCGTTACAGTTGTACTAAACATTCGCGAGGCGTGCATCCACTCGTGAGTCATAATACGTATATCCTATTACTGACGAGTACAGTGATAGTTTTGTGCCTCATACTGCAGGCATACTGCATGCAAATTTGTTCTGTAAAGTGAAACAGCTGAAGTCGCGCTTGAATAAACGCAATAAGTACACTTACTCGTATAATTTACTGGGCTCGTAGTTTTTCCTGCTGATTGTAATTGTATCCTATGGCTCTAGAGCTCAGCGTTTTTTGTTGTGGACGGAAATCTGTGCAATCGCCAAACACTGCACCGGCACGATTCCCGCGATGTGCTTTAAACTTCATATACAGTGCTCAGCAATGTCTTCCTCTTACGCTGATTGCCGCATTAGACAACAGCACAGTGGTACCCAGATGACATTTTATAATCAGGCACAGCGTGAACTGGTGGTTTTTCGCATTTTAAACTCTCAGAGCCACTTCATGCCATGTTAGCGTGGCGCGCCATGACAGTTCCAAACAAATTATGGTGCCTTTGGGAGCGTATCACCAAAGGTGCCAGGATGCGAGATAGGCGCGCTTTCATCTATAGGATGTGTTCGTGCTCGTGTCTTAGAGAGTCGTTCATATTGTGGCATACTTTGCGCCTAAATTAGTTCATTTACGGTATCCTGTAGACCTAGCTGTAGAAGTTTGTCGGTGCTTGTGCTAATCCGTGACCCTATGGCTAGTTTGAATATTTTCCGAATGAGGCAGTCTAACTAGATAATTTCCGCAACTTGTCATTTAAAGTACGGTTCTACATATACTGCTCTGCTTAATACGAATGCCTGTATTAACCTTATCGTGTTTTCCTCCCTAATGCTATTGTGTATATTTGCCATCCTATATGACACTCATTCCTTAAGCTACAGTTGCATTAAGCCGTCTGATGGTTTCTCCGTTGTTCCCTCTTGATTTCAGTGACGGGACCCAGTACCCTGATTCTGTTGACCATGGTTGTGCACTCTAACGCAAAATTACCCGAAAAGGGAGCAGCGGAGCCCAATAGGCGTGCGCGATGAACGGATAGACTGTTGAGGAGTAGCCACGGAGAGATGCGTTCCGAGTGCAAACCACTTCGTCTCCGAATTGACGAACCACGCGGAAAATGCGGGCTGTAAACGAACCGTTGTTGAGAAAATTAGCCGTCCTCTTCTCTCTTGGCTCAGTCTTCCCTGTTATTTTGCTGCTGACAGTTGGTGTTCCGTCGTGCTCGGAGGGATCGACGATCTAGAAATCATCTCATGGTACTTTTTGTGTACGTTTTGACAACGCCTCCTCTATTTTATCAATAGCAGCCAAGTGCACACGATACAGTCGTTCACCATCCTCTCTTCTATCTTTTACCCACCCTCACCCATTGCCTAGCTTTCGCGTGTGCTTTGCGCTCAAGGGAAGAGGGCCCTTCATGCGGTGTCTGACGTCGGCAATGATATAGAGTAATTTTTGTTCAGTAGTGTACAGATGCGTGAGGCGGCGTCTTGAACACTTCGTGATCACAATGTTTGAGGTCACGCTTCTTCTTTAAAAGATACGGTGTCTTGAGATAGCGTGTCGCCGATTGTGGCGCTATGCAGGCAACCAGTCGGGGAGCGTCAATGCATCGAAAATGCATGCGCTGACTTTAACGCTTTAACTGTCAAGATAAAAAAAATAGTTAAAACATTTTTCTGCTGGTTTACTTCTTCTTAAGAACCACCGCACGACCACCAAAACACGTTTCATTATGTTTCATAAAAAGCCAAAATGGTAGAGGGCGTTAACAATTTTGTTGATCTTCCACTTCACGGTAACAAGTGTTGCGTAAGACGGCGACGCCAACACGGTCCCGAAGGCACCACTGCTTCGAACTCCGCAGGGAAGGTCACCAGCCATTTAGTAGCGTAGGTTTCTCAGCTCGCGACTGCTTCTGCGCAGAGCTGATAGACCAGTGGACGAGACGACGGTGAGTTAAACAAGCTTTATGTACAGCATATATACAGAGGCGTTACAAATTTGGCACTGGGGCCGACAGAGACTCGAAGAGCCGAGCTGTCCTCTCTAACACATAGGGCTGCTCTCAAATAGCACTGCTACACACAGCTAAACTGCGACACACATGTCTGCTCTCCAACACGATGGCTGCTCGCGGCGCGCCGCAGGGCTTCTTTTATATGCACCGGGTCCAACCCAAATGTCCAACCAGAAGCGCCGCTGGTCGTGAGGTCAGAATCCTCCGATGGGGTCGCCGATGGGCCGCGTCATTCTTTCTCAGCGAATCTGGAGAGGCGGCGCTGCAGGTGGCTGCACCCAAGGATGAGTAACGTCGCCGCGCATTGCGTCAGACCCACCAGACAGGAAGACGCCGGTTGTTTACTCGACGGGCTCGCTTGCTGAGGTGACTCACTGCACGTGCACGCCAGAAAGGCGCCGTCGCCTGTTGACGCCGTTGAGTTGTTCGCGTCAGGCGGACTCGCGGGGTGGCCTTGACACAGATTGTCTTTTTCAGAGGCACGGACATTCGCTGTCGACTCGCAGGCATAACAGCACCCCCGCCGCCAGACAATGCGCCCGAAAGACGAGCTGCTTCCACGTGGCTCGGATGTCAGGCGCGCTCGTTCGCCAGGTCCCTCCAGGTTCGTCTCCAGGGCCATGGGGAGAATGCAGCTCCAGACTCTGTTCCGGGAACACATTCCGTTCTTGAGGATGGATCCCAGCTCCAGTGGCTTGTCGCCACAACTTGCCGGCCAGCTTCGCTCGTCTCTGACGATCCTTGGTTTCAGCACTTGTCGATAGTTCTACAACTTGTCGAGAACGGTTCGACAACAGACAACACACGACACAAGCAAGCGCCCTCGGTCACCTGACAGAACACCAGACAAAGTATAGTACAACATATACCTGGCTACGTGTCTATCGGAATTTCGTTCCTTCTACATCAAGAGGCACATGTGGGACACAAGACTCTTAAAATGACAACTCAATTTTTTTACACGTACAACAACGTAACGAATTAGAATACAACATAAACTGGCTCCTTGATCTCATTCCCGACGAGAGGGCTCTGTAAGGTCGTGATGAGGTCAAAATTTTGCCCCGAATCGCCAGCAAGAAACCGAAAGGTGGAGATGGTACTAGCTAGAACGCACTGCTCAATGCACCTGCATTAGCGTATAGCTTTCCCTTTTTTTTAGCGAACGTCGAAGTTGTGCCGTTGGAGTATTATGCTCCACCTCAGTTACCGGCCACTTTTAGGCGACGATACCTATGCGGTACCAAGAGCGGCTCACACTTGCGACGTTGCAAAGGGGAACAACGATACGGCTTGCTACGGATTGACTCCTCACCGCTTAGCTCGATATCGTGTTCGATCACCCTCATGTTTCCGGGGCGGTCCGAAAACGCGCCTCCAAACTCGGAAACAATCCTTCTCAGGTCCTCCTTCCAGACTTCACTTAACCTAGGCTCTAGGTTCAACTGCTCCAAGATTAACTCGGACTCCCTTTCGATTACATCACTATTGATCAAAATTTCTGCTCCTTCTTCCTCTGAAGCATTCAACAACAGATTTACGACCCGCTTGACTGTAGAACGTATGGTTTCATCAAGTTGTAATTTGTGTTTGGCCGCCTTCCTCATTTTACTTCATAATTGGTGTCGAAAAGCTTTGCTAATACTTTGGTGTGTTCCTTCCCAATGAACCTCAAGCTTGTTCCTTTTGAACGGCTGCAGAAGCATTACCTGACTTCCTACTTCAAAAGTGCGCTTCTTCACCGATTTGTCGTTGTACTGTTTCGACAACACTTGTGCAGCTTTTATTTGGCTTTCCACTAGATCTTTCGTTCTAATCGATAGGTCCTCACGTTGCTCTCGAATGAGCGTCTCTGGATCAACCCTCGACAGCTTACTCCTACTTTCCGCTACAGGCGATAGCGTTGAAACCCTCTCGCTCTGACACAATGGCGCCATGTCGTCTCCCCCTACGCATACCGCGCCGGTCGCTTCGGCGACGGGCCACTCGCGTGACTGCTCACATGACTCACGCGGAAAATTTCCTCTCTGAGGTTCCGTTGACCCACCGACAAGGTAACTTGAGAGTTCACCGCATTGAGCAAGATCAAGCTTCTGCGAAAGCATCCGCGCTTGCGATCGCGTGAGGGCCATGTACGCTAAGTTGGGGAAGAACGATTTACCCTGCTCTTTGAGAAACTGCTCTGAGTTGTTGGAGAAAAGATAAAGGAAAACGATCCTTTAGCGCGGCAGACACAGCCGCTTCGGTGCGAAGCTTACCGAACGGGCCTTCACTGACAACCGTGGCGATTGGTAAGCAAACACTCTGCTCCTCGGTGACTTGCCTGATCCACGCGCATTCTCCTGTAGAGTCATCCGGAGACACCAAAGAAGGATGGACAACATCCATGTTCGCCGCTGAGTCTCTAAGTGCTCGGCACGTTTTCCCATTTACCCTAATTTCTTGGAGATACGGCTCCAACAACCACATGTTTTTTTTTTTGATTCTCGGATTGTTGCAAAAGCAAACTTTGGCTTACAGTTTATCGCGATGTGCCCTTTCTTTTTGCAGTTGTAGCAGATTATTGGCTTCCGTGATTCAAACGCCCGTGTTGTATCAGTGCATTGTTTAGGAACCTCACTCTATTTCTCCGCTTTTGTTTGCCCTTTCCCTACACTGTCCTTCGTAAGAGACGGGTCCTTCATGAAATTACGGTGCGGAGCGGATTTCCGTTGATCAGGTTTCTTTGAAAAGCCCTCTTTTCTTTCATCCTTTTCAACGCACACTGCCCTGCTATGCAACTTTCGGCGAGTGTAATACTCCTCAGCTAACTCTGCTGCCTTGTTTAGCTGTACTTCACCAAGTTTGTCCTGCAGCCAATGTTTGACATCCTCCTCGATGCAGCGGTAGAATTGCTCCAATGCAACGCATTCCACCACTTTATCGCGGTCGTCATAAACACCTTCGCCCTTGAGCCATTCAAATAAATCAGCTTTAAGACGAAACGCGAAGTCAACGTGTGACTAATTCCCCTTTTTAGCATACCGGAACCTTTGCCCGAAAGCCTCGGGTGAAAAACTTATACGTCTCAAGAGCACTTCCTTAACCTCGTCATAGCTCTCAAACGCTTCCCTCGACAAGCAAGTTATCGCGTCGGACACTTCGCCGGGAAGAAGAGCTAATAGGTTTCTGCGCCCAAAGAGACCGCTCCAAAGCGCTTCGCTCACAGACGTGTTCAAACTTGACGAGATACTTCGTTATGTCCTCACCTACTACGAATGGTGGCAGTTGGTCCCGAATTCTAAAACCACTGACCTGAATCGTCGGAGAAGCTACGCTAGGCGCCTGCGAAACACTGTAGGATTGCCAATTCTATTCGTTTCAACTCGAGGCGCTCCTGTCTCTCGGCTTCCTCGCGGCGTTCTCGCCTTTCAGCTTCTTCACGAACTTCTCGCCTTTCAGCTTCTTCGCGTTTGCGAGCTTCTCGCCTTTCAGCTTTTTCGCGAGCTTCTCGCCTTTCAGCTTCTTCACGTTCGCGAGCTTCTCGCCTTTCGGCCTCCTCACGGCGTGCTTTGATATCCCCCCAGGCCTCATCGACTTCCTCAGCCGACACTCCTTCACTCTTTATGATCTGAAGGATCGCTTGCTTACGTTTCGCACGGCCCAAAGTAATGCCGAGTTCCTCAGAAATTTCGACGAGTTCCTTCACTTTAAGTTTCTCTATCATTAACACTAGCCTCTTGCTGTTTGCCCCTGTGAAGAATCTACTTGCCGTACCCTCTATAAGCCTACTAGCAAAACGCGCAAGCAAGTTTTAACACTCCCGTGTTTACACCCTCCGCATACACTTTGGTTTCAAAGCACTTCGACTTGGCTTGAAACGCTCAAAGCTCACTTCAATGCTTCACACAGCCTTTCTCTAAACTACTACAACCTGAGCTAGAGTAGTCTGGTGAATTGAGGGGAAACATCAGGCACTCACCGCATCGATGTCGCTGACGCCAGCCGATCCCGCAGCTGCCAACCACTGTTGCGAATGCGCGCCTCCGACGACGTTACGAAGGGCACCTCGAAATCTCACCGCTGCAACCACTGTTGCGACGACGGTGACGCAAACACGGTCCCGAAGGCGCCACTGCTTCGAACTCCGCAGGAAAGGTCACCAGCCCTTTGGTAGTGTAGGTTTCTCAGCTCGCAACTGCTTCTGCGCAGAGCTGATAGATGAGCGGGCGAGACGACGGTGAGTTAAACAAGGTTTGTGTACAGCATATATACAGAGGCGTTACAAATTCGGCACTGGGGCCGACAGAGACTCGAAGAGCCAAGCTCTCCTCTCTAACACATAGGTCTGCTCTCAAATAGGACTGCTACACACAGCTCAACTGCGACACACATGTCTGCTCTCCAACACGTCGGCTGCTCGCGGCGCGCCTTAGGGCTTCTTTTATATGCACCGGGTCCAACCCAAATGTCCAACCAGAAGCGCCGCTGGTCGCGAGGTCAGAATCCTCCAATGGGGACACCACTGGGTCGCGTCATTCTTTTTCAGCGAATCTGGAGAGGCGGCGCTGCAGGTGGCTGCACCTAAGGACGAGTCACGTCGCCGCGCATTGCGTCAGACCCGCCAGACAGGAAGACGCCGGTCGTTTACTCGACGGGCTAGCTTGCTGAGGTGACTCACTGCACGTGCATGCCAGAAAGGCGCCGTCGCCTGTTGACGCCGTTGAGTTGTTCGCTTCAGGTGGACTCGCGGGCTGGCCTTGACACAGATTGCCTTTTTCAGAGGCACGGACGTTCGCTGTCGACTCGCAGGCATAACACAAGGCGGGGCTCAAAAAAATATCACAGCATATTTATGGAGTGAATGATGATGAGTGGGGCTAAGCGTCTGTCCATCCTTCTGTCCGTCCTTCCATCGGTCTGTCTGTCCATCTGTCTGTCCGTGTGTTGGTCCATTTTTCTATCTGTCCGTCTGTAGGTCAATCTCTCTGTCAGTCTTTCCGTCTGTCTCTCTGTCTGTCCATGCGTATTTCTGTCCGTACGTCTGTCTGTCTCTCCATCTGTCTGTCCGTTCGTCTATCTGTCTATTCGTGTGCTTGTCTGTCTTTCTGTCTGTCTGTCAGTTTGTCTATCCGCCTGTCTGTCCGTCGCGCGTCTCTCTGTCAGTCTGTCTGTCTCTCAGTCCGTCTATCTGTCCGCACCTCCTGACTGAGTCCTGGCTTGGTCGCACTTCTGAAGTATTACCGTGCACAATTCAATACCTGGTGTCGTTATCAATTTAGTCAAGTTCAGAGTCACTTGGACGCAGTGTAATAAGAGCACAACTCTTGTTCATGCTGCACTTTCCATAGAAGATGGTTTCATCGATACCTGCAGTGAATGCCATCAGTGAGTCCATGAAAATGTACTCGCGTCGTTCCTTTTTGAAACATACCGTAGTTGTGGCACAAAGCTTTGATGGTGAAAAACTACTAAGTATCCATGGCTGCGACTGCGCACGCAATAGCTTCTCTGGCTTTATTCCCAATAATATAGTTGCAGCAGCCTACAATTAGAACGCTAAAAGTACGTGAACCGAGGCGTGCAGAAGCCATACCATTTTACAACGCGCGTGCGGTGTTCAGCAACCTTTGCCTGGCAGCTCAACAATGGTGTGGATCGCGGTAGCGGGCTACTTTCACAGCGTATCGGCTAAACAACGCCAAAAATTATACTGCACGTTCGTCATACCTCCTTCTCCGTGCCTAAAAAATATCGATTTTCTTACCTTCTGGAAGCTCTTGAAACCTCAGACAGAAATCCGTCGTGGGTAAAGGACGTGAGTGAACCGCACGCGCTGCTTTGTTGTGAGCGAAACATCAATGGGCACCCTTTGTCACCTTCTTTACCAACTAGAATCAAGAACATATGTCGTTTTGCTGCCAAATTTAGCGAAACAAGCTCATCTTACGACGCGTGAGTTTTGGACAAGAGCGGTTTTTCTTTAGGTCTCAAATATTGTTGATCTTAGGTTAAAGGGTTAAGGGCGCTGTGGTACAGCAGCGGCATTGCTTCGAGCCACAAAGAAGGAGCCCGAAGGCAACAAATCTGACACGCGGATGATATTGTAGTGGGAAACGCTTCTATCGCATCTGCGGAGAAAGCGCCTGGAAGCACGTGTGACGCGAGCAGCGCGACCCCTCATTCGTAGCGCCACATTACGACCACTACCTGAATTATTGCGGGCTGACGGCTTCGATTATGAAGCGCGCTTTTGCACTGACATTAATAGATTGGAGGCGTTGGTTTGGATGAGTGTGCGCTGCTGCTTTTACGTTTCGCCGTACCCACGAAGTGTTCAGCAGGTCTCGATATGTCACAACGCCGCGCTGTATATCTCTGGCTTAGTCAAGATGGTCACGAGCAACTCACGACACCACAGAACACCTATCACTTTAGAGAACGGAAACTGTAGCTTTGTGCTGTTGTATTATAGTAACATGAATATGTAGCGTCAGCGTACTAAACTGCCATACCGCGAGATAAGATGGCGCTGTTAGTACTTCATTATCATTAAACATACTCTTTTTTTATTTTGTTCATGATGGGGACTCGCCGCTAAATCGCGCTGCTCGCTTACTCTGGTATTTTGGTTTTTTCTTGTTGCTAAATTGTGGTTTGTGTGTGTAATTTTGGCCAGGTGATCCAACTGGCCTTAGCTGGCAAAAACAACGTCAATCAAGTGAGGTTTGCATCGTTTCTTGTGAGTGTCCAAACAGATACAGCCAATGTATACAGTTGAGTCCGAGCAAACAGTCACTAGTACATATAAAAAGCTTTCAACCCATGTGTAAAGACTCTTGAAAGCTAACAAGCAAATGCATATAACTGAACATCTACATCACTGAATGAACGTTGCTCTCATTGTGTCGTGGCGTTCGAGCATGGCTTTTGGACAAGGGTCCGATTCTGCCGTCAGATGTGGCGCTTGCCAAGTAGTGTTGATCTTGAAGTGAGGTGATTTCAAGGTGTGGAATCGGGAAGGAAACTTCCACATTGCCGATAGGTAGCTCGCGCAGTGATAGCAATGTAGTTTTGATAAATTTGTTGAACAATCGCGGATGTGCACAGTTCAGGAGTTTTTCTCACTCTGCAATGCTACAATGAGTACTTCACAATTGTGCAATGTCTTGTCTTGTCGGCAGGGTAGGCACTAGTTATAATTGTCAGCAGCGAGCCCATATCATATATTTTAATATATATATATATATAACTAGGTGATGTGCCTAAAAATATTTCGGGCTTGTTACATTTATTGTTAGAGGTAATTTACACCATAACTACAGCTTGAATTTCTCGTCGCAAGCAATAACTGGTTTGTGGAGTATGCAGTAAACATGTATGATAAAAGGACAGAGTTATGAGGTGTGTGCTTACTGATCGAAAAGGCCCAATCAACCACATGTGTGATTTTCTAGGGTTTTTTTTTCAGGACGGTATTGCACAGAGTTTCACTTCATAGTGGTCGACACTATAGCAATGACAACTCAATTTAACAGAAGCGCATGTGCTCAAAGAAAGCTGGGACGTTTCTCTGCTATATGAAAAACTAAAACAGTACCACATCCAATCAACACAATCTTGCTCATCACGACAGAATTCACGTGTTCGAGAAAGCTTTGCTGCAAATGCTCATCACCTTTATGATTTAATATTTTAGGAGCCCATTGAACATATGTGCAAAACTAATGCAATTGAATGCAGCTTTAGGAGCTTTGGCGCATCTTTTCGTAAACTTGCATGAGCTAAACATAGTTAAGACAAAACACTTCTGTGTGTAGTTTGTAAACCGTTTCACAGGGCACGAACAAATGTCGCAAAGCCTGGTAGTTCACCTCACTGCAGGGGTGTTCATTTTCCAATGCAAATAATAATTTCTGACAATTCACGTGCCAACCATGAAGTCATCATGAGTCGTGCAATAGTGAGCAAATTTATAATGATTCTGGCTTTCAGGGGTTAAAACAAATGATATTGTAGCTTTGCAGGAGCCAAGAGTGCTTGTCGCTCTGACACATCTGCTCTGACACCTCGTGTTCACAGACTTTTCATACTTTCAAGCTTCCATCTTTTAAGGGTCACATTCAATGATCTGCACCACTGGGAACTGGTTCACAGCTGCGCACGAGAAGTTCAGAACTTCTGCAGCACGAGTTCAGCAGTGCGACATCACAAGTGAATGAAAGGTGCAAATGATGTGAAATTTCTATTACTGTTCGCTTAATTTAATGGGGTCAAAACATCTTGGCAAAACGCGCCGCGTTTGCAGAGGGGGTACCAAACATACGTCTAATTTTACGTCGTTTTTAATGCTGTGCGTGTGGCTGCGCTAAACCAGCGTCATCAAAGTAGGAGGTACACCAAAATCATGAACTGGTTTGACATGCGCAATGTGGAGCTTTGTTGTGATATTTAGAAGACTGGAGGTGTCACAGTGCACAGCGACATTAAACGTGTTACATCGCCGCAGAGTTGTCAAGAAATGAATGAGCTCCAGTTCGTAATAACCCCTTTCAATGGTAGACCAGAATACAGCGGTTCTTTGATGCCACCACGCTAGAAGCGCTACTCTGGCAATTCTTACAGAACCAATTATTGAGCCATATTTTCAAGTTAAAAAATTGCGTGCGACGCTAAAATATAGAAACTTTTACCTTCTACATACGTCGAGACGAGTCCTAGCGAGTTTGATTTTCACCTTTCTGTTCTACCACCATTATTTTCTCTAAATACCTATCGACTGAGCACGTACAAGTGTTATCGCGCTTATGGGTTTCAGAATACATAATTTTTTCAAACAAGAACCACAATACAGCACAGCCGTGCCATCATTAAACCTAAATGAAGCATTTTTATAGCGTGCAATGTCCGCGCAACACGCGACAAACATCGATGCGATGCGGTGCCAGCACTTCCTGCAAACTTAAGGCCAAACCACGGTACGACGACACGCCCGGTTCCACTCCATTTTTTTTTCTGTTCGGTCCTGGTTTCAGACCGGTGCAGATGCGATGACAACTTTTCGGCTTCGGCTGGAGAGGACTAACCCGCAAGCGCTCTAGGTTGCTGATTGGTAAAAAAAAATTGGTGGCCCATGACGTCATTACGCAAGCCGGTCGCCGGTTGTGAAACATGGCACTCGGCTAAAGCGATGAAGCGAGTCACAAGGCGTAGTCAGCAGCCGCGTAAAAGTAGCTTATTTTTACTTTATTGCAATTACCACTAGAGTTAATGAGCATCCGCGACTATATTCATTGAAAATCAGCAAGCCTGCGCAACCTTCCTGACCTCCTGACTGGCTGCGATTGCCGAGGGAACCCGACGGAGAGTTGTGTTTACACGAGGTTCGGAGACTGCTGATTTCTTCTGTTTCGTGTCATTGTTCGCTTTTATTTCGAAACCGGAACGTTAACATCCGCAGATGTCTTATTCGAATGACACATACTTGTCGTCAAAAGTGTTTGATCGCTGCAAACAGCGTTTTTGATTTGTATGTGTTCCGTGTTTGTGGTTCATACGCGAGAAGTGCTGGAAGAGTGATGACACAATCTGTGGTGATAAACTTTATCGCTGTTGTTCGACATGTTCTGCGGTGTGTGCGCTAGTTTGCCGCTGGCAATATGCTGTGGTGACCACGGCACGTCCGACGCACTCAATCATGTCCCCAGTTCACGACGTTCGCTCATGAGGCATCGGTCGGCGTATGAGCCTGCGATGCCCTGCAGCGGTGCTAGACACAAACGTTATTTGCGGCATGTATGTGCTCTCAAATGTGCCGTACATGGGTGCTGTCAGTAGAGCTTTATTGTGTATCTGGCATCTCGATACAGGAAATCTATTAAACTTGAATTTGCTGTCTTGCTCGCGTATGATTTGGTTTATGCTCTTTGTGCACTTTGCGCGCTTTGCTCTCAACAGCGCTGTATTAGATATGAGCAAGAATGTTGGAGTCATAAATGACAACTTCAGGTAGCATTACGTCTAACGTGTGAAAATAATGCACACAGAAAATTTTACATAAAGGAAGTCATGATGCGAAGGACTTCTTGATGTTCCCCAACCACGCAGAAAGCTTATCAATAGTCAAGTGAAAAAGAAAAAAAAATGCTGCGATTCCCTACAAATATCCATGTTATAATCAAAGGCTATATGCATATAAGACAAAATACAGTATATCAAACCAAATCTGTGTGTTCAATATATAATCTGTTAACAGACAACTGTCACAACAACTTGTGTCAAACTTTCATGGCAGTTACGATGATAGTTATGTTGCAAAAGCCAACTTAGTTGCCCAAATTGTAGCTTTCCAGTACCCTCCTGACTGGCTTTTGCTCATTCTATTGTTATTGGCATACCTTTTTGCCATGATTGATTGATTGATTTGTGGGGTTTAACGTCCCAAAACCACCATTTGATTATGAGAGACGCCGTAGTGAAGGGCTCCGGAAATTTTGACCACCTGGGGTTCTTTAACGTGCACCCAAATCTGAGTACACGGGCCTACAACATTTCCGCCTCCATCGGAAATGCAGCCGCCGCAGCCGGGAATCGAACCCGCGACCTGCGGGTCAGCAGCCGAGTACCTTAGCCACTAGACCACCGCGGCGGGGCAAAAGCGACACACTGCTCCCGGGAGCTTTTTGCCATGAGCTTTATATTTAATGCAAACAAAATTCACCCGTACTAACAAAACAGTTTATTGGATTACAAAGTATCCAGCACCTGGTCCTGGATACCGTTTCCTGAAACTACTCATGCCAGCAAAATATTCCCATGAGCTATTTTGCGCTGAAGCTGATAGGTGGAGATAAGGACACTGATAATAGACGTCTTCAGGTGTGCCCCGCCGCGGTGGTCTAATGGCTAAGGTATTCGGCTGCTGACTCGCAGGGTGCGGGTTCAAATCCCGGCTGCGGCGGCTGCATTTCCGATGGAGGCGGAAATGTTGTAGGCCCATGTACTCAGATTTAGGTGCACGTTAAAGAACCCCAGGTGGTCGAAATTTCTGGAGCCCTTCACTACGGCGTCTCTTATGATCATATAGTGGTTTTGGGACGTTAAACTCCACATATCAATCAACGTTTTCAGGTGTGCTCGACTTGAAACATGACGCACACATGAAGTGACTCAGCATGAGCTGAGGCCTAATTGCCATCTGCATTTAAGAAGGTAATATGGATGTTATTGTGATTAGAGTGTGAGAGTTGATCAGCATTTGAGGAATTATTCATCGAGAGACGGCAAGGCAGTGCTAGGTTTTGGATGTAATATCACCCATGGAAAGGCATAAAGTGTGCTTTGTACGTGAGTGTCAGGTACTGTCGATTGTATGTGTTTCATGCCATTGTTAACTTGTCAAGTAATCCCATGCAGGTGTAATTTGCATATCACTCATGCTCATTGAACACAAACGTGGAAGATACTGAATTGCTGCATACGGCTTATGCCACTTTTGTGCGCTCGGTGTCAAGAGTACCCAGTGAAATGCATTACTTTTATTGCATTTTCATCGCTGTCATGCATGTTTTATTGTTTCTGAGCTGATTTGCTGTTTGTTTCACTCTATGAAGACGGCATAGCTTTCAAGAGACCGATAGTATCTTTGACGTATACCTCCAGTGGGTTGCAGCACCTTTAAATGCTGTTTTGAATGTTGCGCATTGTGCAATGTGTTTATGTTGCTAATTAAACCATGCAGGCAATCAGTCACGTGTTCTTGGTCAAACTATACCAGCTGGATTTCTCTGCTTCTCTCACGTACTATTTGATTGGAAAATTAGTTCCCTGTGTGGTTTTCAAGTACATCTTTTGGTGACGTGCAACTACAAAGCGGCTTAATTTGCGTGTGCTGTTTGGTCTCTACACTACTTGTAGGTGTGTCTTAATCTGAATCTTGCGTACCTTCATTTTTGATATGTGGACGTCAGATTTAACTGGATAATATGCATGCGTATTGTTTTTTTTTCAGACTAGAACATTTCGCACTTTAAAGAATCTTAACTACTGGGTTCTCGCAGCTACGTACTTGCGTAGATTTTAGTACAGGCATTTGTGAGAGCAGATGACTAGTGAACACATATTTGGTGAGGAGTGTGAAGTTGATTTTAATATTTTACATATCTTTGTGTTCTGGTAGAAATCTATATGTGTGTAAGCATTCAATTAAATTATTCGAATTGCTAGACTACTATCCTTATTTTGAGAACAAAATTGGGTGTTTTCGGATGATCAGAATCATTCGAATTGCTGGGCTACTACCCTTATTTTGAGAACAAAATCAGGTGTTTTCGGATGATCACAGTCATTAGGAGCTCAATCTAGGTGATCGTTTTATGAAAATTTTGTACTTTTATTATGTACTGTTAGTGCAGCAGTCGAACTCATAAAATAAAAAATAAGCCTTTGTTGGACAAATGTGAGTCCCGTAAACTAACATATCATTTTGGACATTATGCGCAAAGCCATAGTATGTTTATAATGCAATGTAAAGGGATATTGTGGATTATTCTCCTTGTGTTCTGTAACACTAACCTTAACATTAATTCAAACTAAGTACTATAGTGAGCACCACGGTAGGGAACGTAGAAGCACGGCAGCAGCTGATGGAAACACTGGGTGTAAAATCCGAAGACTTTGTTCATAGATGGACAGGTTTTTGGCAAATACGTCTGGAGAGATCAAGTAGTGCGTCTCAATGCTGCCATTTATTCCACTGAAAAAGCGTTAAGATCCTTGTGCCATGCGCCATCTTAGTTTTTCTGTTCTTCTAGTGTGCGCTATGTTCGCTGTTTCAAACAATAGACATCATGGTTCTACTAAACGCTGCCACTGCCGCCCTGCTACTCCTGATACAGAACAGCAGCTGATTGTATCATCAGCTGCTTGTGAATTCAATTTAATATTGAAGCAGAGTGCAACGACAGCCATTTCCTTGTTCATCCACTCGTGTTCTCTCTCACACTGCTCACAATAGTAGAGTGGTGCTTTTGCTCTCTGCCCCCATTGGAATGCAGCCACCATCACCAGGAATAAAATCTGTTTTCCTATGCTTAGTAGCACAACACTTTTCTTACTAAGCTACCGAAAGATCAACATCACAGCGATGAGTACAGTTGTCAAGAGTTGGATATAGCAAACAATTATTCTAGGTATTCATTATTTAATAACTGCCCATTGCAGGACTACTAAGGTATTTTGTTATATACTGTGCAATTTTCACCATGCTTGTAATTGGTATCGCCCCTTTTCTAACGACACTTTATGCCGGAAGGGACACAAAAATACTGATTTTTTGTTATTTACGTATTTGATTCCACATGTATCTATACCACAAGCAAAATGTTTTTTGTGAACATGCAGAAGATTGATTTCACTGCAGCACATGAAGTGCCATAACGCCTCCAGCCTTCAGTGCAGAAGCTGTCCAGCTGAAATTAGAAAAAATAACGCGCAGGGACAAACGACTGGTTAATAAGGCCTGTAAGGTTTGTTTACATCTACCAGCATCCACTGCTGGTAAAATTTGAAAAGCATTGATAATCCTAATCATAAAACTTAGAAAAAGGAGTAATTCTGTGTAGTTGGAGCCACTCTCTCAGCAGAAGTGAAATTCGTCATTACACAAAGCTCATGCATTTTCTTCTTCTTTGTCTAAACAGAGCTGCAGCTACATTTAATTTATACTTGCCAGAATCCAGTCCTATCTCTAACAAAATTCATGCTTTGAGTGTATTTTAAAATTTTAGTGCACTGTTTTTTCAAACGACAAAAAACTGGGATAACATATTCGGAGTATCTTAAATGCGGTGTTTTAAACACATCTTTCAGTGTGATTGAGACCCACTTGTTTTCTGTAGAAGAGGTATTACTGTGTCGATGAGCTCAGCTCGTCATTGTTAGGGTGAGTGTTGAAATGATGGTGACCATTTAAGAATGTTGCAAGACATGAAGATGTGACTTGCTATGAGAAAAAAACGTGCAACAGTAAGGTTTTAGTGAAACACAATAACACTGAAAACAAAAATTAGGTACATGTGGCACTACCTTGTCGCAACTGAGTGAAAAAGTGAAAAGTGAAAAAGCGCGTGCCGCCGAATTCTAGCGACAGTAACGATACCAAGCGCAGAGAGGTGCCTCAAGGTCAAGGATAAAGAAGAAAACAAGCATCAAAAGGCTCCCCGGGCGCGCCGTCTCTGCTCCCCCCACCCCAGAAGCGTAGTCTCGCCGACCATCCTCCTCACATCGGCGGCCGAGCAAGCCCTGGAATGTTCTCAAAGGAAAGGGGCGTGGTGATGCAGAGTTGCATCATCTGTCGCGGATGGCCCTCGAACCATATCGCGCTTTCCCCAGCCTTCGCTGCTGCGTATCGCGCTGACGAAACGATGAGAATTTACTGGAATCTAGCGCGGAAGGTATTTAACCGAGCAGCAGAGATGGGAGAGCAGGAGAAGAAGGAATTGCACGCCAGTGTGCGTAGGTTGTTTCCGCCGTGTCGTCGGCGAAGCATTTGGTCTTCAGTGACAAAGGAGGAGAAGAAGAAAGTTCGTGCCCGTGTGCGTAGGCAGAAGATGAAAGCTTTGCGCAAGTGTGCATAGGGCCTTTCCGCAGTGTGGTCGAAGCCTTTTGTCCTCAGTGACAAAAGAGGAGAAGAAGAGGATTTCCACCCGAGTGGTGAAGACTCGTGCTACAGGCAGGAGTGTGTGTCTACCGCCAGTGGGCGAAGACGCGTGGCAACAGCTGCGCGTGGGAAGCCGACGTGTTACCGGCGAAGAAGTTTGGTGCTTGGAGAGTGGCCAATTGAAGACGCGAGGTTTCCTGGAAGAGAAACTTCGGGGGCAGCGGAAGAGTATCATTCAGACTTTTGTTCCAAGGACTTTAGACTGAATAAGTTTTCGAACTCTTTAGTTTTTAAGTGTCTTGGTTGTTCGATGCATGCGTTTGCATTGTAGTGCGTTGTGTTGTTTGTGTCTGTTGTTTCGAGTGTGGCTGATTGTACTGTGTAGTACGTTGTTTGATTGGTGACATATCGTATTCAACAATTGCCGATTGTGCATATTTTAGTATCGATTTGATCTGCCATAATTGAGAATATAATTTTGTTTTGTTTATCAACTCTTGGCTCTGACTTGTTCTTTGGGCCACAGCCAGCATCCGCTGGCGCGCCAAATAGGAGCACTTCTAAATTCTCCACGCTTTCGTGGTGCAGTTCGTGGGGCCGAAATTTCGGTCCCTGGAATTAGCCTGGCGATCGCCTCCCTAATTAGCGGGACCTGTGACAAGCCCTCTCAAAAGAAACGTAGCCCAAGTGATCAAAGTAATGTGAAACTGTGAGTGCATACAATCATATGAATTAAGAAAGCAGGTGAGGAGTGACGCCACATAGTCCATCAGCACACACGGTAAGGTTTAAGCTGTAATACGTGGAAAGATTCAAGCGATGTGTAGTACCACTTAAATTACATCATGTCGTGAGGCTGAACTTCACAGCTCGTTGCAACAAATTATTGTGGTATTATATTATGGACCTAAAGTATCGCTGCAGAAGCTTCTCAGTGCGCTTATCTAGGAGTTCCCGCGTTTACACAGTGCCCTGTTAATCGCTGTAAAGTTCACTTGTGATGAAATTTCTCAACATTGATTGGTCTGAACACAAATTTTTATCACAGTATTTTCTGTATAGCAGGATAAAAATAAAATTGATTGAATTTGCTTCATGTCTACTCCTCTTGAGAGTACTTGTTCACATTCATACTCGTGTCTACTTAATCCTCACGCACTCATACTGACTCAAGTCTTTTGAATGAGTGTAACTGAGCATACTGACCATTTAGTATACCAAGCTATGCTCTAAAAACGAGTTGTAGATTAGACAACAGCTCCAGCAGCCTGAAGTGCCTATATCATGCATAGCGATGTATTTTTGTGAGACTCACTTTGAAATTGCACTGTAATTAAAAGAGGTCGATAACTTTATGCTCCGAGGCTTGTCTCTTCCCACTACAAGTGATATATAAAGAAAAATGTGATAGCTTTTGTTGCTGTTTGCCACGCTAAACCAAGAAAACCCAGCTGACCATGGCTTAGCCGAATTTGTTGAGCTTTTCTGCTGTGAATCAGTAAAAAACTGATTGAAGTTCTGCAAGCAACATGTCTTTCATCATTTATTCACCCCGAACCATCTGGAGATAATACCACGGCAGAGTATTTACGTATTTTGTAAGCATCCACTATGGTACTCAACAATGTATCTGTGTGTATTTTGCGTTTATTACCACTTGATGCTACGTGTTTTTTTTCAAAATGGTCAAGTAATGTTCAGACCATTTATTATATTCCATAAGCAATGTGTTTGGAATTGTAAGGCTAAGATTAGAAGCACTGTTCCACTTCATGCTGTTCATATGTTATTGCTGCGATAACCCTCTGTCTGCATTACCCTCGGGTGAAATGCAAGCAACGCATTTACGAATAAATTAGTAAATACTAGCGCATCATTAATGTGGCTTCATAACATGCACTGTATTGCATTTGTACTAATTCAGTGAAGTACTTACAGATAGTTGCGCTAGTTTGGCACACACAGCAGGATTGAGTGCACCAAAAGGTTGGATGCACGTGAGCTATAGCCAATGAGAACCGGTCTGTAAAATTTACTCTGCACAAGACGCAGTGAAGTACCTCAGGGGCCTTCTGTCTTAATGTGACTACGTTACCCTTCAATGCCTTGGGTATGTAAAAAGAAAACCACACACAAGCCACCTGATCTAGGAGCGAGAATTCATGTGGACCTCAGTCCATGTCACATGAACACCATACGTTTACATAAAATAGCAACAAGCCTGAACAGTTGCCAGTAAGATGCAAACTCCTTCTTAACTGTTACCGTTAGTGAGACAATAACTCCAACTACTAGTGCACGCAGTATCTGGCTAGATTCGTCTTGCAATCACTTAACAAGATACCCAAGATATGGCCATAGGAGATGTGCCTTTGCAATGTATACTTGGGAAACCAATCGGCAACTGTTAGGCTGCAGTAGCCAACAGAGCCCTGAAAAAGGGGCTTGATCCATGGCTAAACCCCTGAATTTTTTTCGGGGAGTGTTTATGCGGTGAACGGCTAACTTAAGCCACGAGTGGTTGATGTGAAGGCGTGTAAATACTTTAGTGCAACCCAAAAGTTCAAGCATGTAGAAGCTGTGGGGAGTGTCAGAACCCGCTCAACTCTTCCCTTGCCCTGGCTTCTTATATAGTAACCAAGCAGTCTTTATTTCAATAATGTTGTTTTTCTGTCTCCTACATGTAGTCTCAAACCACAGAGGTTAAGTTATTTTGACTGAAGATTATACATAGATGTGAAGCAAAGCATATTTAGATTGGTAACATAGCCAATCCTCGTATCATTTCAAAATTTTCCGATCAATGTGTCATATAGAGTTGCAAAATTTGTTTTTTGACGCCTGGTAGGTCAGTTGCTGTTTACATTTCGCAGAATCAAGCACAGTAATTGAAAAAAAAAAGATGTGGTAAAAAGCTTGTACCAACCAGTGCAGGTGCAATAAAGAGATAAGTACCAGCAAAAGCAAACAACTGTACTAGCAAAATGAGTAGTTGTTTATGAGGTAACTACACAAGCAAAACACAATCAACGATATGTACCCTTGTACAAAAGATAGCATTACCACATGAAGCGTCACAATCGTGTACATAAAAACAATAAGACAAGATATAATGACATCGTAGTTGTACGCTTGGTGAAAATGTCATACTAAATATCAACAACTTAAATAATATGTAAAGTTGATAAGACCATCTAATTAAAGAGATATTTTTTATTGCGTATACTTTCATTTGTCATCGTTCATATGCATTATTAGTGGCTGCACATGATAATTTAGTTAGATGTGATGACCATCAGATTATTTTATTCAGACACAGTTACTGTTCAAGTGGTGATCCGTTGTGGCATTCAAGCTTGCATCGCCCTTCATGAAATAATTCGGGTGCTGCTGCACTCTTGTGGAATTTTCATTTTCACTTATGCAGGATAATAAGAACTAGAAAATGGTGAAGCTAAGGAAAGGTATAGGGCACCTAAATTGCTACGTTGTAAATGTATAATTGGGATATGTATGTGCATAAAGCAATGTGGACGGAAAGACAACTTGCCCCCAACAGGGACTGAACCTGCCACCTTTGGATAATGCAAGCAATGCTATACAACTTTAGAAACGCTAGAGCACAGGTGCATCATTTGAAGGTTGCAGATTTGGTGCTCGTCGAAGGAAATTGCCTTTCGTCACTTTGTTGTTAAGCACATCTATATCACAATTGCTGCGATGCACTTAAAACAGTACAGTTAACATTCCACATACCTTTATTGGCTTACTGATCTTTTGATTTTCATTAAAGTTGAGTTTAACAGGAAAACGAAGCCTTTGAATTCTCTTGTTTCATTGATAACATAGTTGGGTCGTGTAAAAATCAATGAAATGGGCAATTCGTCATCTCTCTTGGTGTTCTGAGCTCACGTTTAATATCACTATCAGTAGACATCTGTTACAATGGGCACAGTGTGAAGAGCTGTGTACATGTAGGTTGTAAATAAACACGAACAGTACAGCGTGCTGTTTTGAGCACACTCTGACCTTTGTGTCAAAGAAATGTTGCTAGTATGGCTCTTGATTGGATTATGGATGACTCTAACTGCTTTTTATTACCATCCAGGCTACAACTGCTTGAAAAAGAAATGCCAAACACTTGAGAATGTAGATGCCACATTGCTCATCTTTCTTTTCATCTCCATTGTACAGTTGCTTATGATTGCTGTCTTTGCTTGTGTCATTTGGGGTGAATCTTTCTAGGTATATGTCTGCGTGCATTGTAGAAATTTTGTCAGTATGCTGTCTTAAGCTGTGTGCTTTTTGTTATGAGAAGTATAATAAACGTGTGCCTGCCCACAGGCCTGTATATTGGTCGTAATATTCCACTACCTGTAATTATCTCCCCTCACATTCCCAGTTTGGTAGGATGAGGAATCCAGCACAGGTAAAGGAAAAAAATGGTGAATTGAGAAAAATGTAAAAAACTTGAATAGATTCATTTATAGAAGTGATGGGTATTTTTTGCACAAATGTCACAAAGCTGCAATTTACAAACAATAAAACTTACCAGCGAAAATCTAATTCAGGACAAAAGTGCTATGTTAGCCTTCAAATAAAATGTCACAAGGTAATGAAGGGGGGGAGGAGTTTCAACGTCGTGTGGGGGCACGCGCATGAGGCCCGGCCGCCGTGGGTGGACGAGCCCTGGTTTGTGGCTCTGTCACATCGCGCCGGTGCGGCGCACTTCATTAGAACAGCCCACGGTGCTGCTATAAAGGAGTAGCGTTTCTGGAGGGGGGGTATAGATTTGTGTCTGTCTGTCATGACCTAAATGTCTGTAACCTTGCGATCGAGGACCTGATTGTCGTCAGCGGGCCTACCTAAATGATCGGGTTTTAAACGTGTGCTGTAACGTCGTGCTCTAACAAGCTGAATCACGGGATCGTTCAAGCACGGCGATGTCACACCGAACGCCCCTAGTGGCGATGAGCTCATTACATGCTAGATACGGCAGCTTAAGCGAATATCAACAATTGCGCAAGTTAAGGCCCCTCGGTATTGTTTTTAGCGTCCACGACCGCACCCATGCAACTCGTGCCGCTGCAGAACTGAACGTAACAGGGCACGTACTTCGTTGAAATTGAACCCGCATGGGCAAAAGTATACCTTTTGTGTCGTGTGCTGATGATAGTCGCGACTGAACACCTCTGTTTCGCCGAACGGCGGCTAGCACTTCGCGAACATCGCGTCAGCCAATCAGCGCGCTCTTGTATTCCGCTCGTGCGGCCCCATCGAGAACAGATTCCGTCTTCACACCGGCTGAAAACCGAAACGGTCCAGAAAAACGGAGCAGAACTGAGCGTGCGGCCGTACCGTGGTTTGGCTTTTACACCTCCCGTCAACGACAGCCGCGGGTCGCACTCGCCGGCACTTCTCTGGCTTTTCTGTGAGAACACAGACTTGTCCTATCGTATGCTTACTGAAACCATATGATAGCATAATGTTTGATGCGCACTGCATTTTTTTGGTCAAGCCGTAACGTAGTTGCTGCTCACAGTAGAGCTACAGCAATGCGCTGGCACGACTGCGCTGCCCTTTGCGCGAAAATCACCGCATTACTCACTTGCTTGTGTGGGCGTATCTCTCAAATGAGCCTAGAGGCGGCATAAAGCCTGAGCAGATGTCGCATTTCAGTATGAGTGAGAACGGATAATAAATTTCACAGTAACCGCAGCTAAACTTTACCTGCTCATCAGTCTACTTGATTTTTTTCTCGCACTTGTGAATTATAAGAAAAACATAGCGCTGTTACCATTATCGCAGTGGAAATTGTTCTAAGCAGCACTGGTTTGTGTTTAATAAACATACCAGCTTCCGTAGCAGGTGCACATCCCGTCAACCTGGAGTAAGCAACAAACAAAACTGAAGTTCAAGGGTCAATTTGTAAGTTCCCTGGCAATTTAATAGCAAAGTTCCTACAAGTCAGCATGACGCTGTTTTAGCGTGTTAAGTTGAAAATGCGAAGGTTGCATGTTCGAATCCTCGTGATCCTGTTTTCTTTTTATGGGTGCTTTCTGTATAGTTTCTTATACAATCATTCTTGTTACTTTTTTATAGGCAGCTCATCACGGTTGTTTTGACGCCGTTTTGCGTTCCAGCATTGCCGGCACTTCAAATCCACCATGCGCACCATGTGTGCCACGAATATTTTCAGCATATTTTCAGCACCATAATCCACCACAATGGTGAATGGGGGAAACCACCATTCCTACGGTGCACAGTTTTTTCATAGGGAGGAAACAGTTTAAAGCGTGTATTTGCATTGATCATGTGCATTTTCGCTTTTTGTGGAACAGGGCTAGACACAAGCATAAAAGCTTCATTTTGTTTGTGTACATTTTGTCTTAGTAGTGCCATGCACAAATGATTCGCACAAAACGAGCTTCAGCCTTCTTGTACAATCTCTGATCATGTGTCCTTTATCTCCACCCCCCTGTTTACTAGTTACTTTGGCCTTCATAAAATGTTTAGATAATGACGAAGGCCCAGCCAAAAACAAAATTTATCCACTAAGTGCAAAATTAAAGTACGCAATGGCTCAATGCGGTAACATAGAGAGCTCCAATGATAAACAACTATCAAAATGCACTTCAACGATAGCATTCCGAATACATAAAATGCATCGTTTACATTCTGATGTTGTGCGCAAGTGAAACCTAGCTACGGTGCAATATTTTTACAACTTTTGTGTGATCAAAAGCATAAAAATATCTTTCAAAAAACACAGCAGCTTGAGTAAAACATAAAAAACGAGAAACAGCTCTCAGGCCTTCAATGTCTTTAGCTTTTGCACATTGCCCCGCCGCGGTGGTCTAGTGGCTAAGGTGCTCGGCTGCTGACCCGCATGTCGCGGGTTCGAATCCTGGCTGAGGCGGTTGCACCTCCGACGGAGTTCGAAATGATGTAGGCCCGTGTGCTCAGATTTGGGTGCACGTTAAAAACCCCCAGGAGGTCTAAATTACCGGAGCTCTCCTCTATGGCGACTCCCATAACCATATGTTGGTTTTGGGACGTTGAACCCCACATATCAATCAATCAATCAATCAGCTTTTGCTCATTCTCGGCATAACGTATTCGGTCGTTTTCGTGTAGCACAAACTGTTGAGCAGTGTATTTGCTGCAGCACATACAACAACCACCATTTTTTCCTGTGCTGATTGACTAAAATCACATATATCTAGGACCTAATAGTCTGCAAGGACCAAGAACACAAGGCTGACAAGAGTGTTTTTCAGCATGGGAAGGCTGAGAAATTGGCCAGCGTATTCTGGCACCTTGAGCTTGCCTAATATAATTTCAGCAGACAGCACAGTTAACTACAACTGCTCGTGGAAATTTCAGCACGCCCCTCGACATCTACGTGATAAATGCATTCTCAGCATCATCTAGGACGACGTCTTGCATCACAACTCTATTGAAAAAAAAACGAATGGTGGGTATGGTGTAAACTACCACCCACCATTATAGTAGATTAATGTAGTGGGTGAATGCTGCAAAACGTCCACCATGGCGCATGGTGGGATATGATGGGTGCTGCAGTGCCGGCAACGCTTAAGCACAAAACGGTGTCAAAATCGCCGTGACGAGCTGCCACAAAAAATAAAAAAAACTTGTATAAAGAAACGATGTAAAAAACACCCGTTCTTAAAAAAGCTACCACGGAGAATCAAACGTGCAACCTGCAGATTCTCATTTGGACTCACTATAGCCACTGCGCCATACCAACATGACGTATGTCGCCTGTTAAATACGTAGTTGATATACAAACTTACGGTTAAACTTCAGTTTTGTTAGTCGTGACAACATAAACGAAATCTGCACCTACTACTAAAATTTGCACATTTATTAAACACAAGCAACTGCTGCCTGTAACGATTGCGACTTAGATAATGGCACCAGAGCTGTTTTTTTTTACAATTCACAACCGCAAACAAAAAAACCAAGTGGACTAGGGAGCAGCTACAGTGTACCGGCGGGGTCAGCCAAGTTTAATATCCGTTTCGCTCTCGTTCCAAATGGCGACATCTGCTCACGCTTTGTGATGGTTCCAGGCTCATTCTATAGGTACGCCCACATAATTTAATTGATTGAGTATTGGGATGCTTTTCGCGCAACGTAGATGGCAGTCGATCGTGCCAGCGCACTGCTATAGCTCTTTCGCTATAGCAACAACTACATAAAGTCTTGGCCGAAACGAATGCAGTGTGCTTGAAACATAACACTGTCATATTGGTTCCACAAGCATACGAATGGCCAAGTCTTTCTTCTCGCATAAAAGCTAGAGAAGTGCCGGCGAGTTCAACTGGCAGCTGTCGGTGAGGGGAGACATACGTTCCCTGAGAGTGCCATAATCGCGTCGCATCAATATTTGTTGCTTCTTGCGCGGACACCGTACATATTGAAAAATGCTTCGTTTAGGTTAGTTGATGCCATGGGTGTGCTGTATTGTCATTCTTAATCATCGAAATCGTGTATTCTGAAACCCAGAAGCACGGATAGCACAATTGTACGGTCTCGGTCGGTAGGCCTAACCTTTGGCGGAAATCATGGACGTAGGACATGTAGTGCACAGATCACAGCTTGGTACACTACATAAACGGTTCGCCATTATAAGCCTACCCATCATCCGCTTACTGCTTCCCAGCATCATCGCAATGATGGGCAGAGCTTCTCAGCTTGGTACACCATGTGGCCCACCATAATAAGCACCACCCACTATCTGCTTAGTGCTTCCCAGCAGTAGCGCAATGGTCGGCAGAGCGTTCCATGATTGCCTACTATCTAGTCTCTACTTTCCACGATCGTTTCCACTTTACCCATCTTCTCTACACCATACCACCCAATATATCTCAGCATATTCTCCATAATTTCCCCTACGTTCCACCATATCTATCATAATTTTCTCTATACCCACTATTATTTCCACTACGCCCATCGTGTTTTCCAATATGCACCATGGCAGTTTTTCTGATAGGTGGTGGTGGTGGTGGTGTTGCAGCAGGCGGGGTTAGCCTGGCCTGCATGGCCGGCAATTGTTCCGCCTGAGCATCTCCTGAATTTGGAAATTGTCACCATGTGTCAGACAGCCCAGTGTCTCGCAGGAAGACCAACAAAATTCGTTGCACGTTCCTTCTAGTTGCCGCGGGTTCTTCAGGAAAAATGACGTCATCAACTGTCCGGTGCCTATGACAGCCTTTTCGCAAGGTGCGGATCATCGCTGCTTTTTGCACATCAAACTGTGGGCGAAGCCTAATGAAATGTTTATTATCCCCGATGTCACCACAGAAGGCAGAGAACAGGGAAGGATATCTCTCAGTCTTGAATGACCAAGCCGGAGTGTATGCGGAGCCGGTTCTTATGCGGTACAACAGCGTCGCTTGTGCACGAGAAAGTCCATGAATTACACATTCTTGGCGTGGAAATTTGTAGATCACCTTGAAATGATTGCGTAACACATCTTTGCTGTCCTGGTAAGTCGTGGGAGTTCTTATTTTTGGAACCGATGTACGTGCTTCGCATGCAAGGACATCAGCCTTTTCATTGCCTTTAATGCCAACGTGAGATGGGATCCACTAGAACTTTATATTAAAACTCTTGCCATTTAGGTGTCTAATTAGTACCAGAGATTGCCTGGTGAACTTTTCTTGAGCTAGGCCCCGATGCAGTCTTTGTAGCGCCGATTTGGAGTTCGTCAGCACTACAACATCTTGTGCAGAAAAGGATCGCAATTTTCACAAAGCCGCCGTGATTGCAGCGCTTTCTACCGTTGTGGACAAAACCACGCAATCCAGGCGGCCCGACATGACACTCCAAGGCAGGGTATGCAGAAGGCGCTGCGCAGCTATCCGTTTGTGTGCACACTGATCCGATAGGGAAGGCTTTCCCTGTGAGATCTCCATGCCAATTTCTTTAAATCTGCATGGGCACAATATCCGGCAATGTATGTTACAGCGGGAAGCCTTGATGCTTTTTCTGAATGTCAGAATCAGTCACAGTGAAGTCAAACTGGACGTGCGCTGACGGCACTCCTGTCCTCCATGTATTCGCGTTCTGTGCTGGCAGCATGTGTAAATCTGGCAGGTCCAAAACCTTCTGCAAACGCAGTTTGTGTTCGGATTCATATATCTGCCTTATTGACACATGGTGATTCACACCCGAGAGTTGCTAATACTTTCGGACCGATCCTCTAAGCAATGAGTTTGAAATTTGACCAAGAGAGCGTACTCAAAATGAAACTCTTCCAGACAGTATATGGCTAGTTCGTGCAAGGCTGAGGTAGTGTGGCTGAAAGCTGCGTGCGTTTCACGTGTAAGGCGGCCATTAGCATGTCTGCGGCTTTCCCGGTGATCGAGTCACTCAACTGTTTTTCGCAGGAACTTACTCCCTCTCCGCGGGCCATTGTACACTAGAGGGATGAGAGCCACCGCGTGAGCATTGCGCCTTCTTGCTGATAATGCTGAAAACACTATAGCTCTCCTCCGAAATGCCCACCAGCCGCCCTAAGTGGTAGATATAGATAGCTTGCCGTTAGAATGCTTAAGGAGGAACCCCTCGGTAGCTCAGCGATTAATGCCTCGCACTCACGATGTGGAGGTCCCACGTTCGATTCCGTGCGCCGGAGTCTTTTTTCAGGATGTTTATCTTTCTTGCGTTTTCCTATATAGAGATTTGTATACATATACGGTGCATAACATTGACGCCGGTGGCAAAATCTAGCCAAAAGTGTCCATATAATTGCTATCTTGATAATAAGCTTCCGAAGGAAGTCATTTAGGGCCTTAGCATCACTTTGCACCACGGGGAGAATGTGAACAACTTTGTTTGAAGAAAGAAGGCTTTGTATTATGAATACGTGGGCAGTTTTTGCCACAGTTGAAGCGTTTGCCGCAGCGCCAGATACAAAGCTAGCCTGTGACATTAATGCTTGATGAGGTTCATCTGCAGTCTTTTTTAATTACAATTGTAATCGAAAAAAAGACTGCAGATGAGCTTCATCAAGCATTTTTATCACAGTCTTTCATGCTGTTTGAGTGTGTTTACGATCCGCTTGGCATAAAAAAGAAAGCTAGCTTCCTGCTGCTCCTTTACAGGGTTATCACGCAATGAACACAGCCTCCTGATAGTATCAGGATGCAGCATCTTAAGTTTCACCGAATTTCTCAAGAATCTGAAGGCATGAGGAAAATGGAAAGGCTAAAAAAACAACAAATCTGGAGGATAACGGCTGGCATTATTCAAAACAAGATGAACGTGACTCTTTGAAGACTTTCAGCATCTCCAAACGCCATTCTCGGAAATCGCATGCAAAATGCTCACTGCTTACTTGCTCTAGTAACGTCGACACTAATCTCAGTAGATGACGGGCTTTCTCAGAAGGCGCCGCGCTGATATCCTTGCGAGCCTTTTCGATGATCTTTTGCACTCACTTCAAGTCTTTTAAGTCGCATATCTTTTCAGGAACTAGCACAGCACCACAATTTCTGACGACCGTTCAACCAAAAAATACTTCAATGTGAAAGTTAGTAGACACGAGCGAAGAAGTGCGGATGGTTGGAGCACAATGAAGAGCCAAGTCCGAAAAGTAAACCTTGGAGTCCTTATGAATTACAGTTCAGAAGTCTGATTGCTTAAATCCCGGCAAGGCGTTAAGCAAGTGCGCAAAACTACTGAGCCTATTTTTTGTTTTCTCTTCTGCTTGCGTTAGCAACGAAAGCATTATTGCATTGTGCGAACAAGTGGCTTGCAATCATGCTCTTCTCACACCTGGTGCTTCCCGAACGCATGATTGCGGACGCAATAAGTTGGCAGGGTAGTTGGGAAACAAGCTCGGCAGTGCAGGTTGCTTCAGACGACTGTTCTTCAGGGTGACTTCAACAACTTTTTATATCTTGACGTCTGTGTAGGATGTCGTCTTCAAGTAATTCGATGACAAGAAACGCTTTTCACACAGCTGAAACAAAATAAAAAGTTGTTAGAAACATGAGCTTGACCAAAACGCAAGTGCGACAAGTACAGAATTCTTATTAGGCGTGCAACCATCAACGGATACTTTTGACACTATGCTAACGAAGTCCAAATACCTAAAAACCCTGATAAACAGCCCAGAGAAGGACTGTTTACCATTGTGTACTTCGTTGGCAAGAAGTCCTTCCGGGGGACAACTTTGGTCCACGCTGTTCGCATATTTAGGTCTGAAGGAAATCTGTGCGCTCGTACACTTGGCCCTCCGTCATAATTTGACTTGCAGTTTGGCGCACAGCAACAGCCAGGCATCGTTGCGCTGCAGTGGATGACCATGGGAATGATTAACCAAGCGCACACGACAGATAGCAAGCGCGTATGTGATGCATCATGCTCTACCATGGCCGCTCTGGAAAGACGCACGCAGACGCGCGCGCGTGACGGAACGTACGCGTTTTCCCAGTCCAGCCATGGCTCTCTAACTCTGTTCCAGAAGTTCTGTGCAGCAGAGCCAAGGCTACACGTCCCTCGAATGCAGGTTGTTGCGAAGCGAGATGTAGTGCCCCGTATACGTAGCCCATTGTTTATCTTCATGACTTTGGCAAGCGGTCTCGTCGGAGGATTTTTACTTGAAGTCTTCTCTCTGTGTTGTAGCTGTGATTTGTATGACGATTTTGTCGCATTTTCTGTAGAAAACAATTTTTGTGGCTCCATGATACTCACGAAAAAGTTCTTGCTGATACGTGTTATAACACCCAAATAACAAAAAAATAGCGCTGTTGTGGCTCGTATGTGTTATGTTTTTACTTGTAAAGTACGAAGGAATGGTACCACACTGTCTATACTTTTATGAGTCGTCCGCACTGCCCGAGCGTCAACAGCGCCGCGGAGGACACAGTCTTGGGTTGTGATTAGTCCGCGGTGGCAGACTTTGTCACTCCTGTCGGAATGGTGTTGCCTGGTTCACCTGTGCGATATTATTCCAGGATCAGCTTTTACTAAAAAGGAGCGAAGCAGTTGGCTCTACAATTGTTCGGGACACTGCATGAGGAGGGTGGCAGAAATTCAAGCATGAGCTCTCTCATTAGGAGAACGGCTGCGTTCACCATCGTCAGCAAGCGTGCACTGTACAAGTGGGTAGCAGAGCACGATAAGCACGACGAGGCATAATAAGTGCGGCGAGGCGCCGGGAATAGAGCCATCATTTCGCATTTAACGCGAGCGGCACTTCGCATGATCATGGGCATGCGTATACAAAATCTGATGAAGCATGGTGCTTTTATATTCAATTTCGCTAGTGCGGCGCTTTCCACCGAAACGTGAGACACTGAACCCTATCCCTCCAATGTCTACGTGCAAGTGTCTTGGAGACACGTGCTTTTACGGTGCGGAGAAGAATATTTAACCGCTTTCGCAATTACAGCTCATCTCACTGCGCAGTTGCAGTGTCCCGAGACACTCTTGCTGCTTGCGCTGCAGCGCACGTCGCTAGCAGATGACAGGGCGCGGAAGGATACACTTAGATGTTGTCGCCCTCCTGATTGGTTGAGAAGGCCTGTACCTTCCACAGTGCTGCACGGAACATTTGGAACAGAGAGTACATGCGGCCACTGTCGTTTTGCTGCCAAGGAGATAACTTTTTTTCACAACGCGGCCCGCATTTGTTGCGTTCACGACGCGGCGCGCATCGCTTTGACTGCCTTCCCCCTCCCCCCTTCCCCCATCTACCACTCTCATCTCACTGTCGTGAGGTATTGACGATTGGAGGAGGTGATTCAGAGGCCTTGATACTTTTTCTAGGTGACTTTGACTGTCTCTGTGCGGCCGGGCAAACAATGTTGGGCGGAGGCCCCGTCAGGTCTGTGGCATGTCGTAAGCTTCGCGGCCACCTCGCTAGGCGTCGCCACCAGCGAAATGACGACAGCTTACTGCCGGCGTAGGTAAACAACATCGAACGAAGTCTTTCTTTTTTGACAATTTCATAGGTGAGACTTGAGAATGGTAAGCATAAAAACCGTTTCTCATTCAATTTTAGGCATTCAAAAGCTATATTAGTGCGAACGCGTAGAAAATTGAAAAGTGAAGCAATTTATGTGGCAGCGCGGACCAGAAAACAAACAGGCGCACCGCACTGTTCGTGGAAGGCGCGCGGATATGTTGATACGAATTACAGAACGTTTACAGAATACTGTGATCCAGGTGTTGCGACATCTTGAGCTACACAAGTGCAGGGACATAAGCATTATACCTTTACTTACACCAGCGAAGGTTTCGTAGAGTGCGGTGGATATATCAGCCAGCACTGGACAGCTTCTGTGCTCCGGGCATCTGCGTTGGGGCTATGCCCCTCCATGGTGGTCTAGTGGCTAAGGTACTCGGCTACTGACCCGCAGGTCGCGGGATCAAATCCCGGCCGTCGCGGCTTCACTTCCGATGGAGGTTGAAATGTTGTAGGCCCATGTGCTCAGATTCGGGTGCTGGTTCTTGAACCCCAGGTGGTCGAAATTTCCGCAGCTCTCCACTACAGCGTCTCTCATCGTCATATGGTGGTTTTGGGATGTTGAGCCCCACATATCAATCAATGCGTTGGGGCAATGCATAGTACGTACTGCCTTGCTTGCGCATGAACACTGATGCAGACATATTGCTTACTGCTGTATATGCTAAAACGTTGCTTACGTGGCCTTTATTTTAAGCGAACATCGATTGATTCGCAATAAAACAATTTATTGCTGCAAGCGTGTGTGATCGGCGTTGTCATTTCGCTCGGCCTGTATGTGGCATCATCATCATCATCATCATCATCATCATCATCATCAGCCTGACTACGTCCACTGCAGGACAAAGGCCTCTCCCATGTTCCGCCAGTTAACCCGGTCCTGTGCTTGCTGCTGCCAATTTATACCCGCAAACTTCTTAATCTCATCTGCCCACCTATTCTTCTGTCCCCCCCTAACCCGCTTCCCTTCTCTGGGAATCCAGTTAGTTACCCTTAACGACCAGCGGTTATCTTGTCTACGCGCTACATGACCGGCCCATGTCCATTTCTTCTTCTTGATTTCAGCTATGAAATCCTTAACCCCCGTTTGTTCCCTAATCCACTCTGCCCTCTTACTCTTAAGGTTACACCTACCATTTTTCTTTCCATTGCTCGCTGCGTCATCCTCAATTTAAGCTGAACCCTCTTTGTAAGTCTCCAGGTTTCTGCTCCGTAGCTAAGTACCGGCAAGATACAGCTGTTATATACCTTCCTCTTGAGGGATAGTGGCCATCTACCTGTCATAATTTGTGAGTGCTTGCCGAATGTGCTCCACCCCATTCTTATTCTTCTAGTTACTTCAATCTTGTGGTTCGGCTCTGCGGTTATTACCTGCCCTAAGTATACACGGTTTTTTACAACTTCAAGAGTCCTATTACTTATCTCGAAGCGCTGTTCTCTTCCAAGCTTATTGTACATTACTTTCGTTTTCTGCAGATTAATTTTGAGACCCACCTTTCTGCTCTCCTTGTCTAACTCCGTAATCATGAGTTGCAATTCGTCCTCTGAGTTACTCAGCAATGCAATATCATTGGCAAAGTGCATATTACTAAGGTATTCTCCATTAACTCTTATCCCTAACTGTTCCCATTCTAGGCTTCCGAAAACCTCTTGTAAGCACGCGGTAAATAGCATTAGGGAGATTGTGTCCCCTTGCCTTACACCCTTCTTGATTGGTATTCTGTTGCTTTCTTTATGAAGCACTACGGTAGCAGTTGATTCCCCTGTATATTTTTCCAGAATGTTTATATATACTTCATCTACGCCCTGATTCCGCAGTGTCTGCATGACGGCTGAGATTTTACTGAATCAAACGCCTTCTCGTAATCTATGAAGGCTATGTGTATTTGTTGGTTATACTCTGAGCATTTCTATATTACCTGATTGATAGTATGAATGTGGTCAATTGTTGAGTAGCCTGTCCGAAATCCTGCTTGTTCCTTTGGCTGATCGAATTCTAATGTTTTCTTTACTGTGTTAGCAATTACCTTTGTAAGTAGCTTGTACACTACAGAGAGCAAGCTGATCGGCCTGTAATTCTTCAAGTCCTTGTGATCTCCTTTCTTATGTATTAAGATGATGTTAGCGTTCTTCCAAGACTCTGGTACCCTTCCCGTCAGGACACACCTCGTAAACAGGGTGGCTAGTTTTTCTAGCACAATCTGTCCTCCATCTTTCAGCAGATCTGATGTTACCTGATCCTCACCAGCAGCTTTGCCTCTTTGCATGCTCTCAAAAGCTTTTCTGACTTCGACTATCATTACTGTTGGGGTGTCATCTGGGTTACTGCTAGTTCTTATAGTATTAAGGTCGTGGTTATCTCGGCTACTGTAGAGATCTCTGTAAAACTCCTCCGCTATTTTAACTATCCTATCCATATTGGTAGTTATTTTGCCTTCTTTGTCCCTTAGTGCATACATCCGACTTTTGCCTATCCCAAGTTTCCTCTTCACTGCTTTGACGCTTCCTCCGTTTTTCAGAGCGTGTTCAATTCTCTCCGTGTTATACCTTCTTACATCGCATAGTTTGCGTCTATTAATCAACTTTGAAAGCTCTGCCAGTTCTATTTTGTCTGTTGTACTTGACACTTTCATGATTTGACGCTTATTAATGAGATTCTTCGTTTCGTGGGAAAGCTTGCCAGTGTCCTGTCTAACTACCCTGCCTCCAACTTCCACTGCACACTCCGTAATGATACTCGTCATATTATCATTCATTGTATCTAGGCAAAGGTTGGTTTCCTCACTAAGAGTCGAGTACCTGTTCTGAAGCGAGACTCTGAATTCCTGTACTTTCCCTCTCAGTGCTAGCTCACTGATTGGCTTCTTGCGTATCAGCTTCTGTCGTTCCTTGCTAAAGTCTAGGCGAATTCGAGACCGTACCATTCTATGGTCACTGCATCGTACCTTGCCAACCACTTCCACATCCCGCACGATGCCTGGGTGTGCACTCATTATCGCCATTTTGCGGTTTGCTCGTTTTCGGTAGAAGGTATTTAAAATCCGTAAAGTATTGCATTCTGCGAATTTACTAGTAGCTCTCCTCTGGCGTTTCTAGTGCCGATGCCATAATCTCCTACTGCCTGGTCTCCAGCCTGCTTCTTCTCTATCTTTGCATTAAAGTCGCCCATCACTATAGTATACTGTGTTTTTACCTTACTCATTGCCGATTCCACGTCTTCATAGAACCTTTCAACTGAAGCGTCATCATGGCTGGATGTAGGCGCGTAAGCCTAACTTAATCTTGTATCTTTTATTCAGTTTAATTACAAAACCTACCACCCTTTCATTATTGCTATAGTATACCTCTATGTTGCCAGCTATGTTTCTGTGAATTAGGAACCCCACTCCCAGTTTTCTTCTGTCTGCCAAGTCCCAATAGCAAAGGACGTGCCCATTCTGTAGCACAGTATAGGCCTCATCTGTCCTCCTAACCTCACTGAGCCATATTATATCCCATTTACCAACCTCTAGCTCCTCGAATAGTACAGCTAGACTTTCCTCACTATATATACCTTTCTTTCTCTATATATACCTTTAATTCTATTCTTTTAATCCCTCCTCACCCATCCTTTGTGAGGAGCGACTATTGAGGTGTCGCTCCCTGAAGCAGACAGTTCCGGTGCTCACTTTTCTCTTCCTTCTTTCTCACAACCACTTTATGAGGTGGTTAAAGGTGGGAAGTAGATACGAAGCACCAGCCGTAAGAAAGTAAAAGCTGAATTCTTCTTTCTCTCATTCCTCATTAGCAGCCATCGGCCTGTACAATGAGCACTATCTGACAAGAAAGGGAGGCTACGTTATACTCGCTGGTTGTAACATGTTTGGTTTTAGAAAGGTTTAGCGAGCGTTGGGCCGCAGTGCCATGAATACAGTGAACTAGTATATATCATGAATTCGAGGCGGTTAAAGGTGGGAAGTGTACACGAAGCGCAAACCATAAGAAAGTGTGCGTGTGCCCCCTCTCGTTTAGTCCTTGGAATGTCCGCTGGATGTTGGTGCTTTTATATAGGGAATATATGATGAAAAGATGCGAGATGGTGGTACTTTGAGTGTTGAATAAGTGGACGAACGTACACACAGGCAGATGCATGGACGTACGCACGAATGGCTGCACGGACGGATGGACGCATGGACGGACGCAGGGGCGGATGCATGGACGAACGCATGGACGGACGCACAGATGAACGTGCGGACGCACGAACTGACCCACTCACGGATGGGTGAATGGACACATGGACGATCACACAGACGGACGCATGGACGGACGGAAGCATGAACGAATGAACGGACGCATGCTTCGCCCCACTCTCCATCATCCATTGCGTGGATATGCTGCCATTTTTTGCTTTACCATTGCTTCTGACAGAGAATCCATGAAGCCTCGCAAGCTCCTTTTAAAAATACTGTATTTCCTCATCGTCGTCAGCCACACTATGAACAATGCACAAAATGCGTTGCAAATGTTTAGAGGGTACAACGCTTCACAGAAGAATGACGAGAATTAGGATAGCGAATGCTGCTCTTCTATGAAGAAATTATTATTATGAATGCCTTAGTCGGTACTTAGCAAGTTGGCTTGCAACAGAATGACGAAAATTAGAATATCAAATGTGCTCTACTATGCAGAAATTATCATTAATAATGGTGTACTGGGTACCCAGCAAGTGTGCTTGCAACAGTAACGCAATGAGTGTTTAGAAAAGGCTCTGAAAGACCGCTCTTATACCTTTCGCTGTACTTGTGCTGCGCCTTCCACGCTAGCCTGGCGTTTTTTTTTGTTATTGTTGTTGTTTTAAGCGAATGTTTCTGGAATAGCATATTTCACATCAGAAGAAAAAACATTTTATTACAGAATGAACTATCTATTGTATTTTTAGCACAAAGGCCTTGATGCTCAATTTACGACCTAATCTTCCTAGGAAGTCCCTTTTTGTCAACTTCGCAAAGATTTTTCTCTATCAATGTTTGTTTTTAGACAGTTAAAATATTTTTGCACATGGTACGCGAAGTAGTAAAAAATGAAAATGTCTTGCTCCTGGAACTTTGCCACTGTTTTAACGAAAATTCCTTGAATTTGCGTGTTTTCTTGCTTTTATGCTAAGCCTTTTTAAGCTGTAGATGTAAAATATCTTTTTCGCTGTCACGTCACACGAAAGAACAATGACAAGATAACGCTTTCAAACCAAATGTGTCGCCATAATAGTTTGAAGGTAGCATACGCACAATTTATTCCCGCCTACATTTTTCTTTTGGCCAGCACAATGGAAGGATTGTCACGTGACTACACAATTTTTTTTTCAACAAAGATACTTCCCTGAAATTACTCTCACATAGATGCCTTTCAGCTCAATGTTTTTTTCAGCAGAATCACTGATGGTCGAATTTCGAGCTGTGACGTTTCACTTGGAATGGCCTACAGTCACGCGACATATCACGCACAATCTTGAAACACTTACGTAAACCCTGGTCGGATGTTTCATGGTGTTTTTTATGAATTTATATTGTTTCTATTGGTCGAGGCCTCATTAGCTCACTCACACGTAACACGGTTTCGCAGTTACTCCCAAGCTTTCTGTACCTCACTTGGTTTCGCACTACCAGCGTGAATGGTGGACTGATCACAGATGCAGGGCAAAGCAATGTTTTCATGTGATGGCGTAGAGAAGTCTGACATTGTATCACGTCACATTGCCGTGACCTCATATTGACGGTATATTTTTGCAATCTTTCGCATCATGTTGATATAATGTGGTGGCCCAACCAGGGATAAAAATTTTTGAACCACTCGTGTTGGCAACGACGTCGCGAGACGCCGGTCAATTTTTTTAGTTTCTTGAGGCATGTAGAGCATTCGTCTTAAAAACAGTACTGCAATGCGTACAGTGCGAATCTAGAATCGCATAAGTGTGCCCACAGTGCTCAAACCCTTACAAAGATGGGTGGTAGCATTGAGTCGACAACCTAGTAACAATATAGTCACATTTGTAACCATCTAGGAACATTTACGCTATGGTAACAATAGTTAATATACAGTCTAAAGACTTCCTTTTGACTAGTTTAAAGACTAATATATGTAAACCGTCTATAGAACACTCTTTTACTATTATAAAAAGACTTTATTATTTACACAGTATAAAAACTTCCTTCTTACTATTTTAAACGAGTGTTATATGTAGATCATCTTTATTACTCCTTCTTACTATTATATAAATACTACAATATTTAGGCCGTCTAAAGCAGAGTGACTTTTTTGGCGAGTTCGTTCTTTCTTAGCGTAACGTTTAGAGCAAAATAAATACAAGAGACGGACATGCGCTTGCCCGTATCTTGTGTTTATTTCGTGCCAAAAGCTACGCTAAAACAGAAAGTTGCCTGCTGAAACACCGAAGCGAAAGGGGGTCAAATTGGCTGGCACCTCACATAGTGAAAGGAACATAAAACTCAAGTAAACCTAATGCATTGTTTACTTTTCTCACTGATGGACACTCTAATTTACGATCTGCGTAATTTCTTCATGGCGGTCACGCTTGATGCAAATCCCACTCTATTACAAGCTCAAAAGCGGGTTTCTGCACTTCAGCTCCTGGTGTACAACCTGTCAGAGTAGCAATAGTTGTGATTTTAACAAATGACAAAAAACCTTAAGCTTGTAGGCGATCGATGCCACAGACAGTCGCTGAAACATTTTGTCCTTGCTCTATTCAACCACTGCTCAATTCTACTCACTCATGTGGAGTTCAATTTTACTAATTTCGAAGCACCCCTAGCTTGATTGACTTGTGGGGTTGAACGTCCCAAAACCACCATATTGTAACAAATGTAGCAGCCTTCCAACAAGGATGTTCTATTCACACGGTTTATTAAGGATGAACTTGTGCCCAAATTGAACGACGCACAGCAATCAAGAAGATCCGAAGGTCGGTAGTCCTCGTGAGCCTCTGCCTCGAGCACCCTCGTTCTCTTCTTCTTTACCCGCGTTGGCTGATCGGTAGAGTACTGTGCGCAAGCAGGGCCGGCTCGTGCATTGCGGCTGGCTTCATCGCTCGTAGTCGTGCCGTTAGCGTTTCTCTTCGTTGCCGCCGTCCACGTTGCGCGGAGCAATGGCAATTTCCTGTGGCATTATCCCCCCTCTCAAGAGGAATTTCGCCGATGCCTTCGAAGATAATGTATGCAGCGTTTCCATCCCGGAAGGTTTGGACGAGTGAAATGGTTGTACAGCAAGCGAGTGGGGTGGCTAGTCTTCGTATCGGTTGTAGTACGGTTTCATGCGCAATATGTGTACACGCTCGGTGGGGTTGCGTCGTTTGGAATGCACGTGTCCTGTAGGCTTGACTTAATAAACCAGGTCACTGAGTCGCTGTACTACCTCTTCAGGACCAAAATATCGACAAATGAGTTTTTCAGACAGGTTTCGTCGTCGTACTGGGGTCCATATCTACACTTTGTCACCAACATCATACCGTGTTTCACGTCTTCCTCGGTTGTAGCAGTCGGCATCGATTCGTTGTTGGTGACATATTCGGTACCTTATTAATTGGCGGGCCGCTTCCGCTTTCTCTATAGAGTCATCAAGATCACAAGGGCAGTCATCTTGGTCTATAGGTAACATAGCGTCCAGTGTTGTGGTAACTACACAACCTTAAACTAGTTGAAACGGGGTAATCTTGGTAGTCTCTTGTACGGTGGTGTTATAGGCGAAGGTGACGTATATATGGTAAAATTTTGTCCCACATTTTGTGTTCGACATCCACATACTTAGATATCATGTCAGGTAGAGTTCTGCTGAGGCGTTCACTCAGGTCGTTGCTTTGAGGGTGATATGCGGTAGTTTTCCTGTGAACAGTGTGGGTCATGTTCAGCAGGCATTCCATGATTTCTGCCGTGAAAGCTGGTCCGCGATTGGTGATTACAACAGTGAGAGCGCCATGCCGTAGCACTATGCTCTGTACAAAGAATTTGGCGACCTCAGCCACCATTCCTCAATGCAAGAAGTCTGTTTCCGCGTATCTCGTTAAATAATCAGTCGCTACAACAATCCGCTTTTTGTCAAGTAAAATGCCGGGAATGGTCCAAGGAGGTCCTTTTCAACTTGTTGGAAAGGTGATTCCGGTGGGTCTATCGGGTGCAGAAAGCCCGCCGGCTTAGCACAAGGCGTTTTCCGTCTTTGGCACTCGCGGCATGTTTTAACATAGCGCTGTATTGAAGACAATAGCTTGGGCAAATAATAATGCAGACTGATTCGTGCAAGCGTTCAAGTGACCCCCAAATGTCCAGACGTAGGCTCATCGTGGCACGCTTGTAATATTTCTGGCCGTATAGTTGCAGGAACGACAAAGAGGAACTTTTCACGGTTGGGTTTAAAGTTTCTCTTGTAGAGGACATTTCCTCGGAGGTAGAACAATGCGAGGCTTCGAGAAAATATACGAGGTACATGAACATCATCTCCTTCCATGTGTTTGATGAGTGGGAGCAATTCTTCGTCCGCATGTTGAAATTCGGCTATCTGAGATGTCTCGACAACACTTACGAATGGAAAGTCCTCTTCTTCTGATAGTGCTGTGTCTGCAGGTGCCCGTGACAAACAGTTGGTGTCGGTATGCTTCCAGCCGAATCGGTATACCACAGTTAAATCAAACTCTTGCAGTCTGAGGCTCCACCTTCCGAGTCGTCCGGATGGGTCCTTGAGGTTGGCTAGCCAGCAAAGCGCATGGTGATCGCTGACTGCTTGAATGGTCTACCATACAAGTAAGGCCAAAACTTACTGATGGCCCAGACGACGGCAAGGAATTCTTTCTCTGTGGCCGAATGATTGGTCTCCGCCTTTATAAGAGTCCGGCTGGCGTATGCTATCACCTTTTGTTCGCCATTATGCCACTGTATTAGGATGCATCCAAGGCCGATATTACTGGCGTCTGTGTGTATTTTCCTTGTCAGCTGTTTCATTGAAATAAGAATGAATTCGGGGCTCTTGCAACAGTTTTCTTAATTCGTTGAAGGCGCTTTGTTGCTCGGCTTCCCACTCGAAAGCTACATCATCTCTTTTCAATTTCGTCAAGAGTTCTGCGATCTGCGAGAAATTTCTGACAAATCGTCTATAGTAAGCACACAGACCTAGAAATCTCCGTACTGACTTTTGTCTGCTGGCACCGGGAACCTAGCAACGGTGGCTGGCTTTTCGGAATCAGGGCGAACACCGTGGGCGCTGACAACGTGCCCAAGGAATTGAAGCTCTTCGAAACCGAATTGGCACTTCTCTAGCTTGATGGTTAAATCTGCCGAACGGATTGCTTCTAACACTGCTCGCAGATGCTTGATATTCTCCTCGAATGCAGCGGCGAAGATGACCACGTCGTCAAGGTACACTAAGAAAACTGCCACTTCAATCCGGAAAGTACAGTGTGCATCAAGCGTTGAAACGTTGCCGGCGTACAACAGAGACCAAAAGGCAGAGCCTTAACTTTATAGAGTCCATCCGGGGTAAGAAAAGCTGTCTTCTCGCGATCGCGTTCGTCAACTTCCATCTGCAGGTATCCACTTTTCATATCTAGTGATGAGAAGAACTTCGCACACCGAAGTCGGTCTAATGTGTTGTCATTACGCGGGAGGAGATATACATCCCATTTAGTTACAGCATTTAATTTCTGGTAGTCGACTCAAAACCTTTGCATGTTATCCTTCATCATGACAAGTACTACAGGAGATGCCCACGGACTGCTAGAAGGTTGAATAACGTCATCTTCAAGCATCTCCCGTAATTTATTCTTGACAACTTCCCTTTCTTTTGGTGAAACATGGTGCGGGTGCTGGCAGTACCAGCCTGGTTGTCTCGTCCGTTACAATCCTATGTTTTGTAGTGGTCATGCGTCCTACCTTTGAAATGTTGGAGAAACATCTGCCAAATTCCCGTACAAGGTTGTATAGCTGTTGACGTTCGATCACTGGAAGGTTAGGATTTACAGATATGACGTCGCAGACATCAGATGTTGGTTTCATGTCCCTTGACGTTGTTTCAAAGGCTGCATATTTCTGCGGCTTCACAAAACTCATAAAGCAAGGCTTATGTTGTCCCCTTTGCGATGTGCTGGAATTCGTTCCCGAAATTTCTCAGGGCGGTGTCTGCGTAATTGTTTCGTAGCTGGATTAACTCTTGCGCCACACAAACATCTCTTTTCAGGAAAACATCCATGTTGCTGTCTGCCACACTTTCGTAGTCATCAAACGTATCATTTCTGACAGGAACCATTAAACTGCTCTACGGCGGTACAGTCACATCATCATCGACGATGTGCAGTGGAGTGGTGTATCGCTCGTCTGCTCGAGCTACCTTTATTGCTTGTTCCGTCGGAAATGATACGCTGAACCTCTACAAACTAATAGTGACTCCGTTCGGTTGCAGAAAATTTATTCCGAGTATAACTTCTCTCGAACGTACGGGCAGGAAAACCAAGTCACCAACGTAAGCGAAACCTCGTATCTAGACTCTTGTGGTGCATCTGCGGATAGGCGTAATAAGGTGACCACCTGCCGTACGTACTTTACGTTCACTCCATTCGGTCAAAACTTTCATGAGGCACTTCGCCAAATTATAGCTTTTCACAGAGTAATATGCAACGGTATCTATTAAAGCCGTGAGCTCTAGCTAATCAATTACCAACGGCAAGTCCAAAGTTCTCTTCTCATTACTGCACTTCTCTACCTGGAGAGAGTAGTCGACATCGTTACGCTGGCGTCGCAGTGAAGGATCTTCATATTTCTAATCACCAGCGGCCTGGCCTCCACAGGTGGTCACTTCAGTTTCCCGGGTTCGGACTAGGCGAACGATGCCTAGGTGCGTTTGGAAAGGAACGTTGGCTTGACGAGCACTGACGTAGATGGTATGGTGATCGTGGTTGATGACGACGAGGCAGGTCGAAATTCTGACTTGAGCACAAGTATTCCTCGATTTCGGACAGCCTTTCGCCTTTTTGCGGACACGGTGCGTTGATCTCGAATCCCCGAAGACCAGCTTGACGGTATCGGCAAAACCAGTACAGGTGGCCAGCCTCTCCACAGAGGAAGCACAGAGGCCTACGTTCCGCATCTCGCCATACATCTCTTTTCCGAGGTCTTGTCTCTGTCGAAAAGGGTGCGCTGCAAGTTGCCTCTACAATATGGCGTGGGCTACGTGTTGTTAGTGCGTAAGTACCTGGTGTCTCGATAGGCGCACAGTGGACAGCAGGCCGCCTGAGCACCTCAGAATAAGTTACCGCGCGTCCTGTCAGTGGTGCGTCACTCTGCGGCTCCCGTATGGCCTGCCGAATTTCTTCTTGGACAACATCTGCAATGTACAGTTGTGGTGAAGCAGGTGGCTACATCTCGCTAATTCCTCCCTGACAACTGACTGGACGAGCTCCCACAGAGTGTCAAGATTATCGACAACGTTAGCCGAGAAGACTCCTTCTCGTGTACAGGCTACGTCATGATTATATTGCCGGGATCTCTGCTGCAGCGTCCTTTCTATTGTTGTTGCTTCTGACTGAAACTCTGCAACAGTGCACGGCAGATAACGATTGAGTCTCGCGAACAGCTCTTGTTTTACCCTATGCATGAGATGACGCACCCTATTGTCTTCAGTCATGTTGGGATCAGCTCGCTTTAACTGGCGGGACATGTCTTCGATGTACATAGCGACAGTCTCGTTTGTGCATTGATTGCGTGCATGAAGAGCTGCTTCTGCCTTTTTCTGGCGATCATTGTTGCCAAACGTACACAGTAGCTGCCGCCAGAACTCTTCCCAGGACGTCAGAGCTGCGTCGGGGTTTTCGTACCACACTCGCGCTGCGTCTTCCAAAGAGATGTATACGTTGCGCAACTTGCCTACTTCGTTTCATTGGTTTATGTTCGCCACCCTCTCGAAATGATCCAGCCAGTCTTCGGCGTCCTCGAACGGGTCATCATGGTACACTTCGGTATAACGGGTTGGTTGACAATGAGCTGTGATGGTGCAGCTTGGCTAGTCATGATGGTGGCGTTCCTTGTCTCCGTTGCTGATGCACTTGGCACAGGGGGAGGTGGTCCAAATTCTGGTGAATCCCCTCGAATGCGGCGACTGGTCCGTTGGTGTACTGGCGTAAGCTGTACGGCTTGCGGATGGTCAGGAATTAGACTTCGCTCTCTCGTGAGGTTTGAAATCATCTACCCAGCACCTCCACTAGAAAATGTAACAAATGTAGCAGCCTCACAAGAAGGATGTTCTATTTACACGGTTTATTAAGGGCGAACCTGCGCCCAAAGTGAACTACGCACAGCAATCAAGAAGATTCGAAGATCGGTAGTCCTCGTGAGCCTCTGCCGCGAGCACCCTCGTTCTCTTCTTCTTCACCCGCGTTGGCTGTTCGATGGAGTACCGTGCGCTGCAGGGCCGGCTCGTGCATTGCAGCTGGCTTCATCGCTCGTAGTCGTGCCGTTAGCGTTTCTCTTCGTTCCCGACGTCCGCGTTGCGTGGAGAAATGGCAATTTCCTGTGGCAACAAGATTATGAGAAACGCCGTACTGGAGGGCTCTAGAAATTTCGACCGCCTGGGGTTCTTGAACGTGCACCCAAATCTGAGCACATGGGCCTGCAGCGTTTCCGCCTCAATCGGAAATGCAACCGTCGCAGCAGGATTCGATCCCACAACCTACGGGTTAGCAGCCGAGTATCTTAGCCACTAGACCACGGCGGCGGGGAGAGCACCCCTAGCTAAACTAGTCGCTATTATAATATACATAAATAATACTAATATGGTTTTCAATAGGCCCATGGCGTGTAATAGACTCAATAGCTCAAAAATTGTAGCACGAATTTCCGAATATACCATAACATAATTTTGTTTTAATTTAGTCAGAGGTGAAAGAAAAATTTGTAACATGATTTTAGTTCGGTTAAGCATAACTATCTAACTTCATCAATGCTGGTTGCTCAATTCAACCAGAGTTCTGAAGGGGTCTTTCGTTCTGGAAAAATGACACCGAAAGTCGGGGAAACATTGCGACTCAAGCATTGCGCGGCTATCGCGTGACGGGCGTTGGTCTACGGTTGCTACTGAAGAAGAGGTGAATAAGCTGGCGGGTTATTAAGTCTTTATAGCGCTCATAGGTATGTGGTATATTAGTCAACGGTGCCGTGTGGTGCAGATGACGGTGTCTATAGCACTGCATCGGTCAGGCTAGACATTTATTGAGTATTGAACTAAATGTGCATTTCATGAACAAGCTACGTTTACTACCCTATTCAGGTAGACCGTCTAGGGCAGCTATGAGAATTGGATCCGTAGCGCTTGCGTAGACATCGCCCTACGGTGCTTTTTTCTGAACCAATGAGCACGAGCCGTCAAGACACGCGGGAGCCAGTTCCGTCACCCACGCTTGAAAGAAACTGAGCATTACGCAATATGGTGAGTGTTTATCCATGGTTTCCTGACGACCTAAGAAGCGTTAGCTATAACATCATTCTTTCACCAGATTTAAATGATGCTTAGCATTAGGTCGCATGTATATTGTGATAGAGGCTCACTATTCTGAAAATCCTACTTTAGGTAAAGTGTTCACACTCCTACTAATGCCATGGGTGAGGCTCGTAGCAATTTTTTTTTCATTTACCGATACTACACGCCTATTCTGGGCTCAAGCAGGAGAAGTATCATGATACAACGAATGGTCAATAAAGCCTAACAGTGAAAATTCAGCAATAAATGAAATATAGTGCACCAAAGTCAACGCAGAGAGTAGTAGCATGCTGCAAATGCACGCAACGTAGGCAAGTTACATGCCAAGAACACAACCAAGAACACTTGCTGCTTGAAAGCTCTAATTATTTATTGTTTTTGAGAGGGAGATAAAAATATGCACTTGTATCGAAAGAGGTTTTTATATAGAGTTTCTTCGAAAGTGAACCACCATAGGGGTCTTGGCTTGTGCATTGTGCATTGAATGTTGTCCGTGAAAGCACATGCAGTATACTCAATATGCACCATGATGACGACAGTGACGCTGAAGATGAAGATGAAGAAGTGCGATAGCACATGCAATTGAGTTACTCTAGTTTGATGACGCTGAAAGCCCGACGGAACAACACGGTGCAAAGGTGTATGTAAGCGTGTTCCAGAACAGAAAACATTCTCTTTCTGCCATAATAAAATATAACGTGGGCCTCGGGAAGGTGCGGCTGAACGGCTACGCCAACGACAACCTACTCCGTAGGCGAGGGGGCATGAGGCGGCAGCAAAGCGATAAAAACTCCAAGTGGTCTCGCAGTTGAGGACACGTATAGCGGCGGCTCAACGGGACCGCCAAGTGCATGGCTTGTGCTGTATATGACATCTCAATATGCTCTCTGATGCAATTCGTATTACTCGAAACAACAAAAAAAAACAGTAGGGAACCGTGCATTGACCTCGTCTTTGCCAACTAGTTCCAAACGAAAAGGCACTGGCTGGCCAACTCACGAACCACAAAGCAGTTATATTAAGGAGAAAACAAAATCTACAACACGGCAAATCATTTATGACTAATTAACATTGTATATAGTGGTACACTGCTTCACCATTCATTTGCATGCATGAGTGGCAAAGTAACGCGTGATTTACGGTGACACCAAATTATCTCACTGTTTCACCCAGTCATCATTCACTTTGATGAGATACGACGATTTTTTCTCAAGCCCCCAGAATGAGCAAACCTTGGGGCCAAAATCACTTATAATGTTTTTCGCGAGTTTGTTGTAATTTTTCATGAAATGATTGTTCAGAAGGACAATAGAAGATGTATTTTCGAGCGAGCTATTACTGCCTGTGTTTCGTTCAACTTTGCCGAAAATAAACTTAAGGGCTCTTCTTGGTACTTGCTATAATTGACCAACATCTTTTTATTGCTGAGCAGGCGCCAAACTATGGAAGCATCCTTAATTTTAGACCCAATTATAGCATGACTCCAATCCTAGTTTTGTTAGTACAAGATTTACGTTCTTTTATATAAAGAACCGCAATTTCTTTAATGCATCCGCGCAGGTGTTTGAATTGAGGTTACACCAAGCGAGTGCTTTCTCGCTATTACAAGGAAATATTTATAATTGTCTGCTCCCTTGAATAAGCTGCTGCCGAGGCAGAAACTATGCGTCTACTTTTTATTTGTTCTGTTCCACGCTCTATTGTTGACATCATTTCTTTTTCCATCTTAAGGGAATTTTCAAATACCGAATAGTCGTGCACTCTACATATATCATTAAAAAGAATTCAGTCATCTGCATCAAATTAGATCAACGTGTCCGTTGTTACGCCGACAAATAAATAACCCACAAAGTTAAAAGCAATAAATGACTTCACAGCCTACAGTGCGGCACACCGGAAGAAACAGAACCCAAGCACAACCTCTGGCCTCACCGTATCGATATAAGCTTGCTATTTATTTACGCATGAATTGCTTCATTATTAGCTGCAGCAAGTCACTTTCAAGATTGACGAAGAATTTCTTTTGAGCCGCCTTCTCAAAATATCTCTGTTAAAATCCTAATATAAAATTCGTCAATCTTCTCTTATAAGTTAAGAATACGGGAAAATCCACATGCTGTAAACGCAATATGAGTTGATGCTAGCCTAGCTCTTTGGCAACCATGTGCTTTTAACCAGAATAGGGCAAAGATACCTTGCAATCGTATTGCGATACGATACAAGGTACTCAGACAAAATGTATTGGACATACAGGTACACGATACTGCCAAGAAAACTGTATCCAATACGACACATGCTAATGATATTTTCACCCTATAAAGAACACGAAAGAAATACTGCTATGATTCTTTTCAGATTTTGCACATTCAATTAAATGAAAGAGTCAACAACACGTGATAATTTTTGTGCAGTTTCATGGGTTTTCGCAGAAGTAAAGACACTACTAGAAAAAATAAACTGGGCCCTTGAGATAGCAATAGCAAAGCTGATGAGGTGCAGCAACAGAGAGTACTCTATGCCCTTACCAAACGAATACCAAGGTCATCTTCACTCATACACCTTGTTTAAGCACCAGCGCTTTATGGAAAGCATAACGTCACAGTTCTTGCAACACTTGTTCAAAATGTAAGGCATGCCAACATTATTTTCCAAGCTTAGAAAAAATGTCCGTATGGTTAGAGTACCATAGCAAGATCAGTGGACGCTAGAGATCTATTGACGCTTCTGTAAGGTACAACAACGCCAAGAAAGTGCCATGCTTTTATGCAACTGAAGGACAATAATGAGCACGTCGGGAGTTTACTGGTACATAGAAAGCAGTTGCAGAGCAGGTATGCATTCTCTGCGGCCATTTTTATTATCTAGGTAAATGTGGGCCTGCACCACTTTGTCTCAAGGATGAGATGTCTGTAGCTATTTGCCGCATGGTCTTCGAGCTGAGCTCCTTCCATGCCATTCTTACTGCTAATGGGGAGATGGGCAATGGCACAACACGTTTTTTTTTTCATTAACTGGCCACCTGGTTACAGATCAAATACGCTACTGTGCTGTCATTTGACAGCATAGCAACTGTGCTTTTGTCTTTGGTTTCTACGAAGAAATATGATTTTTCTAATAAAACAGAATCTACACTCTCCACGTTCTTTTCGTTTCATATTTTTCATTGTTTGCAGCGAGCACCTTTCTTGCTATCTTCCTTTCGATTCTGCTCCTAAGTTTCGAAGGGTCAGAAGTGGCAACGAAATACTCAACAATTCCTTGCATATTCACATCAGCATCTGTCACAGCATCGTGGATCTCAGACAAAGAATCGACATTCCTTAAAGACAGCTGGTTTAATCTCTGAGGCAACACACAACAATAGGTACGTTTGTGTTCTCACGAAGTCCAATTGAACTATGAGAAACGCACCCAGATTTGATTACATCTCTTAGCAAAATTGTTCACTCTATACACTTCTTGCACAACACAAGGAATATTGTGTTCTTTCTAAAGAACAAGCAGTTTGTTTTTTCGACGTATATATTGCGAAACCTGAAATAAGTTTGGGAAAAGAATTACGAACCACTTGTGTTTGATGAGCTCTTGTTTCCCAAAAGTTTGAGGCCTCACAGAACAACAAAATAGGGCGGTGTCAATGTGCCAAGTTAGCGTTATCTTGCAGAAACCCTTAACAACCTAAAATCGAATGAGCAAAATGAGATCATTGTGACGTTTTTTGATTCCCTAATGAGAAAGCTTATTTCGTGAAGTTCAATGATCCCTGATAACTTAAGACACTTCAATACTTTCAAAAGTTCGTTATATACCCCCCCCCCCCCCTTGAATGTAGTACCCAATGTGCATGAACAAAAACGATGGCCTGAAGGTTTACGAAATGTGCCCGATTTCATTTTCATAAAAGTTTTGTTGGTATCTAAGAAAGGTTTGTGACAAAGTAAATTAGTGTATTTCTGAATAAACAATTAGCGCTTTATCTAGCACCCTATTAGGGCATTGGGTGCACGTTAAAGAACCCCAGGTGGTCGAAATTTCTGGATTCTTCCACTATGGCGGTTTTGAGGTGTTAAACCCCACATATCAGTCAATGAACTAAGCCTATTAGGGCAGCTATGTAGACACTTCGCTGACAGCAGTTCTTGCTTCTCAGTTCTGCAATTGATGGGAGTCCCTGCTGAGCTTACCGACCAGCTAGCCGATTTGATAGGAAGACTTCGCATGAAGGTGCCAATGACAGTGTGCAGTTTTAGTTTGTCTATGAAAGATCATTTTACAGTACTGAATCACCGGTATACAGCAGCGAGAATGCCGGTAGCGATATTTTGTGAAACAGCGTATGCAGGCAGCCCTATATATAGAACATGAGTTATTATCAATTTCTTTATTCTTGTTATCTTCCGGCGTGAACTGTTAGTTATCCTCATAATCACCATGCTTACGTGCAATCGATTTTCTTTAGTGATAGAACATTTGAAATTCAGAAACGCCTCAGAAATATTTTATTGTTACGTAGTGGTGACTATGAAGAAAGCTGCCGTTCCTCTCGTGGAAATGAAACTCGCTAATCAGCCAACTTATTCCCAGAAAACTAAGTATTACAAAGTACAAGCAAGGCTCACTGTACCATATTATGGCAGTAAATGCCGTCAGCCTATGGTGATCTGATCATCAGCAGAAAACATTGTGTATTTGTACAGCAGTGATTGCACGGCGCATATTCTGGATAATGATTGTTCACTCTTTACGTCCTAAAACTATGATGTGATTATAATGACCGCCGAAGAGCTCGGCTCCAGATATTTTGACCATGCGGTATTTTTCAACGTGGACTCGAATCCCTCTACATGCGCATCTAGTATTTCGCTTCATCGACATGTGGTCACAGCAGCAGGATTTGCGCGTAATCTTGGCCGCACAATCTGAGACAATCTTGGAGTTTGTTCCGTATAGGTATTTTGCGACTTGAAAGCAACGCACCACAATAAAAAGTGCGTGGCCGAATAGTTCTACAAATCATCGCGGGACAACACCGCTTATAGCTTCAATTAGCTGGCAAATATTGTTAGTAAAAAAACAGAGAAAACTAAAATAAGGAAAAACCATTTTTACAAAAACAGTAATGCCATCGTTTTCGGCATTCGTGGTGAATAAGTTGATATGCGCAAAACAGGTTGCACTGCCAATAGCTTGGGCAATTAGGTTTGACTTACTGTCAGCTTATCTGCTAAGGAAAGACAAAAAAATGAATGTCTTCGGAAAGATGCTTGAAATGGTTCATTGGGACGTTCATAAAAAAACAGACCTTTCGCCCGTAACAATGTATCTCAAATCCCCTTTCTGAAATCTTTATGATGGCTCCTAATATTTTCATTATTCTGATGCAAACTCAATTTCGTCATTTTACGCAGCTGGAAGCAGAATTTTCGGCGTTTTACACCTAACGAGAGCCCACATAATGACATATTTACTTTCTAATTCGCCTTGGCAGAAGAGTAAACTCAAATCAATATAAATGTGCAAGTAGTGGCAAAGTTAAAAACGACAATTAAAAGTACGAATAATGCCGAGCATATTATGGTTGTTTTTTAGAAAAGGCATAATGTATAATGAAACTGAAAAAAAAACACTCCAAACCACTAGGAATGTCTAAAATGCAAAAGAAGGACAACTGAGAAAACATTGTCCTAAGATTCATAATATAATTTTGAGAGCTCTTTGAATAAAAACAGCAAGGAGAAATCGGTATGGTACGCTAAATTATGGTCTGGTAGTTAAGTGCTTGCCCTATGTGACAGAGCACCATTAACAGCGTTTATGTAGTTCCACGCTGGAGATCAGCATCACAATTCGTGCGATCATTGCCGCACGCATCGCGGTACGTGGCACTTGCAAGTGGCTAAGGGTAAGAGTCATGGCTCTTACACAAATAAAAGGAATGAATCTCGAAAACAAAATGCATATGGGCAAGCACGTGAACGTAGTTTTCATCAGAACTGCTCGAGCTGTTGTGTTGCTCTGTTTCACTGAGAGAAACGCGCACACCTTATCACCTGCCCTGGCTGGAGGAGTCTGGCGATAAGATAAAAATATCACTGCCCTCACTATCATTCAGGTGTCTTATTGGCATTAATACAATGGCCTGAGCAGTAGAAATCAGTAAGCGAATATTACCTCGCAAGTTATTGTGTTGCGACCGCAGAATCTTGTAATGTAAAATACACGATAAATCCTCAATCATAACGAAAAAACAGGTACAAATACTCGTCTTGCGAGGCGTATCGGGATACAGATGCATGCGCGCTGGAGGTAGGCGGTGACTTCTAGGCTGTTCTCTTCAGTGGCGTTAGGGAGCAGGCTGTTCAGAGTGGTTGTGACGTCCCTACCATGGACAAGTTTGAATGGAGTCATTTCCTGGTCTCCTGCACGGTGGTGTTGCAGGCGAAGAACATGTAGAGTGGAATTTAATCCCACGTTTTATGCTCGGAGTCCACGTAATTTGGCAGCATATCGGCAAGGGTTTTGTTCAGGCGTTCCGTGAGGCCTATTGTTTTCGGATGATACGGAGTTGCTTTCTGGTGATTTGTGCGACTGTAATGTAGGAGGGCCTGAGTCAGCTCTTCTGTAAACCCTTTTCCCCTTTCTGTGATGAGCACCACAGGGGCTCCGTGTCGCAAGAGAATTATTTGCATGAAAAGTTTGGCGACTTCCACTACTGTACAATTCGGTAGAGGCTTCGCTACGGCGTATCATTTGACGTAATCTGTCACCACTATAACCCACTAACCTGATATTTACTTGGGAAAGGGGCCCAGCAGGTTTATACTGATCTTTGGAAACGGCCTCGAGGGTGGTTGAATCGTGTCAAGGATTCCAGCTGGTCTTGTTGTTGGTGTTCTGCGGCGCTGAAATTCCCGGCAAGTCTTAATGCAAGGCATCTGCGGAGAGACGGGGCCAGTAACACCTCTGTTCGAGTCTGTGGAGAGTACTAGCAAAATCATGATGGCCAGTGGTGGGTTCGTTGTGTAGGGCTTGTAGAATTTCTACACGGAGGCTGTTCAGGACGACTAGAAGGTAAATGGTCTTATCAAATCCAGTGTCTTTTCCACGACCACTCCGTTTCGCACACTGAAGGACGATAAGCCACGCCTGAGTGTTGCAGGAGCAGTGGGGAATTTCGCGTCCGGGTACTTGATGAGTTGTTGCAGGTTACGGTCTGAGCGCTGCTGTTGTGCGAAAGAGCAGGTGCTGATAGGTCCAAGAAGGGCATCACCCTCGTTGTGCTCTAGAGATTGGTAGACGGGATCTCGTGACAGGGAGTCTGCATCAGAGTGCTTATGGCCAGACGTATTTACCATCTTCACATCGAACTCCTGACGCCATAGGCTCCGTCGAGCTAGGAGGCCATATGGTTGTTTCAGATTGGGAAAACAGCACTACGCGTGATGGTAAGTCACAACCTTGAAGGGCCTGCTGTACAAGTTCGGTCGGAAATTCGATGTGGCTTAAACTAGTGCCATACACTCCTTCTCTGTCATAGAATAGTTTAGCCCCCGATTTCCACAGAGAAAGGATAGCATGGGCTATGACAAACTTGTAGCCTTCTTTCTTCTGGGCAAGAACAGTGCCCAAGCGGACGCCGCACACGTTGATATAAATCTTCGTTTCGGTGTTTTCGTCGAAGTGCCCAATCACAGGTGGGGCCTGTAGATGGCATTTAAGTTCTTCGAATGCGTCTCGTGGCGCATCAGCCCATTTAAAAGGTAGGCCTAATTTGGTCAGCTCAGTCAGAGGTGAAGCAATGTACGAAAAGTTTCTGACGAACCGCTGGTAAAACGCACAAAGCCTTAGAAACCGGCGCGCAGCTTTCTTGTGATCTCTCTGAGATAACTGTGCGATAGCATCTGTTTTCTGCGAAAGTGAATATACCCCGTTTTTACTTAAGATGTGACCAAGAAACTGTAACTCATCGTAGGCCAAGTGGCATTTTTCTGGATTCAGATTTGGCCCTGATGTTTTGAGTGTGTCCAATAATGTTCGAAATCTTTTCAAGCGACCACTGAAGTTAAATGAGAGCACGACGACATCATCCAAGTATCCCAGACAGATTTGCTATTTAAGACCTGGCTGTACTGTGTTCAATACACGTTGGAAGGTTTCTGGGGAAGAACAAAGTCTGAATGGCATCACCTTGAACTAGTACAGCCAATCCGGTGTGATGAAAAGGTGGTCTTTTCTCGATTTCTTTCGATGATTCTGTTTCGAAAGTACCTGGTCTTCTGATGCATGGACGAGAAGTACTTCGCATCGCTGAAGCGATCCATCGTATCACCAATCTAGGGTGAAGTTTATACGTCCTTTTTGGTCACACTATACAATGGGCGAGAATTGACGCAAAATCGAAAAATCTCATCCTTGTTTTTGACAAGCACGACTGCCACTGTTCAGAGACTCTGGGATGGTCGAATCACATCGTCACGAAACATTTCCTCGATTCGCTCTCGGATGTCTTGGCGTTCACGCGCTGACACACCATAAGGACTTTGGCGGTGGGGGCGGATATCTTCTTCTGTTAGGTTTTGGTGTTTTGCATTACACGTTGGTTACACTTTGAAGAAGCGGTGAAGCAGTTGCTGTAACTTCGAAGAAGGCTCTGGAGCATTTGTTTTCTGTGCTGAAGCAGAGAAGGGTTAATGTAGTACGTCAGCTCCGAGCTTCAGGTGGCTGTGTGTTCACTGCTGTCGGGTCTGATAGGGTGACGGCGTTGCTAACTTAGGCATTTTCTTCGAAGGAGGTAACAGTTGTGTCTTTAATACGGTGACAAAACTCTTGACTGAAGTTTGTTGCCATAACGGCACTTTTTACATTTTTGATTTCAGTAAAGCCTATTGCGTTCCTTATATCTTTGTCCAACAAAGTTGCATGTTTCCCTCGAAGACGCCATTGATGTTTTCAGTAGTTGCGATTGTTACAGTCACCAGCTTTAGTGATTCGGGTGGGACCATCACATCATCGTGGAACACACGGATGGCTGCTTGCTTGTTGAGTGCTGAGCGTGAATATATAGCCTCTTCTCTAGCAAGTGTAATGAACCTGGACATCAGATCGATAAGCGTTCTATGCTGGTTCGAGAAGTCTAGGCTTAGACTTGTGTCACGAGAGTATAGGTCTAGCACCAAGAAAGTCGCTAACTACGTGTGTCCGTCGAATATCACCCGTTTAGTGCATCGTCTGGATGGGGTGAGAAGGCTGTGTGGATCTGTGGCCCGTTCCAAACAATCTTTACCTTTTTTGTTTGAGCTGCGAGTGGGCAACTGAGTGTTCAGTAGTCAAAGCCTACATCTGTCATGGCAGTTACCATGCGCCATAGACACTTTAATGTCGGTGATGTATGTACCGAAGTTCCGAGTGATTTTTGGGTGGGGTGGTGGCTTCGTCGGGTACTGTGACTGCTGTAGAGCCTAGACATTGTCATTTATTTGAAGAGCAGGTGTCAAATCAACTGCGTCACGTCATCATTGTTGTACTAGAAGCAGTGTCTTCATCCTCATTGTTGGAGTCGTCGTGATCGTCGTAAGTGCCCCGTCGTCGGTGAAGGATCTTCGCGTTTTCGTCTTGGAGCAACTTCACCCTAAAGGCTGCTAGTTTTAGTTTCCCCTACGGGGGCTTGGGGCCCTTCCTCGCGCGTCTGCTGTGTAGCTGCGGATCGGTGACGTGTATCTTGTAGGTGATAGAGATGATGAACTGCTAGAAGTGTACTCAGTGTGGCGTAAATAGTCTTCGATTGCCGGAGGTTGCTGCCCAGGGCGTAGCCTCAGTGCCCAGAAAGAGAAACCCTGCAGTCTCATCCATCTATTGGGGCAGTGTGGAAGGATGTGGCCGGCCTCGCCGCAATGCAAGCACAGAGAGTGGCTGTCGGGAGTTCTCCAGGTTTCGCAATTTCTTGGACTTGGGCGTGGCTCGTATGAAGAGCAGTTGTGGAAGGTATGATGTTTGTTTGGGCCTGCTGGGCCAATGTGAGAAAGACTGGGTGCGTCCCATCAAGGTGGTCTGCTGTGCACTGCAGTGGCGTAGGTTATGGCTTCAGCCTCTCTTCTCCTTGTCACTGACGTAGAGCCAAGCCCCTGCTGGACTTTTTCACGTACTACGCCCAAGAAAGACGCTGCTTGGGGGGTGGGCGGGGCTTGCGGGGAGACGGCAGCTGTCGACGTACTTCCTCTAGAACCACTTCACGAATAACTTCCCTCAGCTCGTTGATGGTGGCGCACAAGTCACTAGCCCGTCTCGGATTGGCTCCGAGTACAGTGAGTTAAAGGGACACTAAAGTCAAATAAAAATTTACGTCAGAGTGAAAGCTCAATATATGAGAACATTTAAAACGACGTTATTATCAACAACAGTGCCCTACTTACCGAGTAATTAAGGTAAATGTGCAAGAACACAGGCGCCACAGTAGGAAATTTTCAAAATGATCCTGATGACATCAGAAGGACCACCTACAATTATTCACTAGTGATCAATCTAACTGCACTAAATAAAGAGCCTTCCATGCACCAAGAGATGCAAGGAAATGGTGATTGTTTGTTTCTGGATGATTCATGCTAAAAAGAACCGCTGGACATTGCTATGGGTAATGGTACGAGTAATTCGAAAGTTTATTTTTACCTGGTTACACCGGACAGGCGGTGTCATTTAGCGGGGTGCAGTGGAAACAAACAACGTTTGCAACTTCGAAGCCAATGGCAGGAAATTGATCAATAACCGTTGTTGCTGCTGTGTAACACTTCTAGTACACTCTAGCTGTGGCTTCTGGTGCTTTCGCTCTGCTGCTACTAGCGCAGTAAAGCCGGGCAACGTTGCGCACGGCAACATTGACGTGAGATGGTCCCGTTGGTACACTTTTTGAGGCGGGCAATTTGGACTGTGCATACCGCTAAAACATAACTTTACTTCGAAACAGGCCCTTCTTTGGTACAAAGGTAACACTACGAGGTTTCTGGATGACTATTTCAGCAATCAACGTCAACCTAATAGTTGCCTTTAGTGTCCCTTCAAGCTAAAGTGGATGGTTGTATTGCCGAAATTTGGCATTCAGGGTCCTTTTTGTGGTGTACGCTTTTTTGGTAAATTTCGTATTGGGAGATATTTTACGAGGCCACCGACAAGCGACTCTTTCACTCCTCGCATTAGGTGCCCAAACGTTTTGTCTTTTGTCATATTTTTGTCGACTCACCGTAAAATATGCTTTCTTTCTTCAACGTATACATTTACAGTCTCATTGGGTTGTTGGATCCTTGATTCATTGAGCAGCTGTGCCCTTCCTTTTTGCATGATGCTGGTGAAAGCTTTCAGCCTCTAATTCCTAAAAATATCCCACCTTGACAGTGGGGTCTTTTGGTTTCGTACCAGGTTTTGGCAGGGCCGTCCTGCAAAACGCAAACGCATTGCAACTTCATTTCTACATTGCACCTCTTGATGGTAGCCACCCGCTCGAATTGGTTCAATCATTTTTGCGGGTCTTCAGTGGTGTAGCCATAGAAAGATGGGGCCACGCGGGGCTCTTGCAAAATGAGGGGGGGGTGAATGTTGGCGCATCACTCATGGTAGATGTGAAAGCTTCTTTTCGTGCTCTCATGAAATTCCGTAGTAATCCCAACTCCGGCGGCGTGTTTTGGTGATGAAGGCTACTCGAGTATCCGTGCATTCAGTATCCTTGTTCACTGTAGTGGCCGTTGCAGGATTACGCTTGTGCATACCCAGCACCTCTACCAGATCTCTCGTACTATCATGCATGATAAGCGAAATAGGGATCACATCGACTATCCAGCTTTAACAAGAGGAAGAAGGCACATTTTTTTTTCAAATAAATACGTCATTGGAGTCTTGAACCTAAAGCTGTAGAATATTGCATCATGCCACCACTCAACTGGATTTTTGCAGAAAGTTGTTTGGAAACTTGCTTTCCACTGGCACCACAATTCTCCTTTTCCACTCGTGCCAATTTTTATTTTTTGCTAAAGAGCTGTGTTATAACCATGACTAAGTATTTATTTGACAGCTATCGACTTTTTGTACTGCTCAAACACAAAAATCTATCCCCACTGAGTAATATCTAAGACTAAACGTCGCAAAACTACAAGACAATTAGCTATCCACCTTTCAAGCTTAATAATGGAAGTGCCATAGAATGTGTCTGAATGTATATGGCTGCGAAGCATCTTGTTGCTTGTTTTGTGCACGCCGGCCAGCAGCCTTCATTATCGTCAATGTCAGAAGGTGTGCCACATACCAACTGGCATTATTATAAAAATGTTTTACCTTATCACCATTTTATTTCTTTCACACTTGCTCACAGTCCTTTTTGTATACACAAGATTCGTATGGCAGTCATCCCTATGCGTGTTACGACACATGTTTCGATTCTTCTGGCATAATCGCGGTCACGCTCACAAAGCCGTTTTGGGAGGCGTGTCTTAAGTGCTCGACACTGCCTTGAAATTCGGCGCGGTATCTTCCCCCGATGGCCACCGAAAACATAACATTCGCCATCACCAAAACCTAGGTGTACAGTTTTTTCTTAGTGGCGCAAGACCGCTTAATAAACGTGTTCTCTCCCACCTTTAAGAGCTTCCTAGTCTCCCATCTTCCGTGCCGTCGCTACCCAGCCAATCTTGTTATATCCAGTACACATTAAATAATCACCAACCATATGATATTTTAACCTTCAGTGGATGTCCACAAAAGTATATTTATTACTTATACAATATCTAGAGGATGTCCATTTTGAAGATAGTGGAGATTCATATAATGTCCACAGCAGTTCCACAAGCAATATTGATATAACATCTGCAATATTAATAGATTATTCAGAGGATGCCCATTTTTATTAGAGTCAACATGCACGGATTGTCCACAGAAGTTAAATAAATAACATAGATATATATTAAATGACACTTATTTTTAGAAGCAGAGACGCACATATGCATAATATCAGGGGTTTTCCCTCCCAAAACCATAATAAAATCATAAAAAATACCTAAGTGGAGAGCTCCGGAAATTTTAACTGTCTGGTGTTCTTTACGTACACCGACATTGCAGAGTACACGGACTTTTCCAATTTCACCTCCGTCGAAACGCGACCGGCGTGGCTGCCATTGAACCCATGACCTTTGGGTTAGCAGTTGAGAACCCTAGCCACTGTTCCACTGAGGCGGACAGAGGCGCATGCAACTGCACGATATGCTACAAAACAATGACACTACTAACTAGTTATGAGTGTCTTTAGTCAAATTTACTGCATTAAAGTCAGCAAAGGTCTTGGGGAATCTCAGTCAAGGTGATGGCACTGATCACTCAGCCAAGGCACGGGTAGCCTGCAAATATATGCGTGTGCATCAACAGCCCTGTTGACACAGCTAACGTAAAACTGATGTTCAATGGGCAGTGTGTGGAGTATGTTTGCAGTGTTTATTATGGACTTTGAAAAATTACCTTAACAGAACCGCAAATACAACGATAGCCTTTCCTATATTAAATATCACCACCATATGGGGTGTTCACTCTAAACACTCTAAAAATAACAACTAGCATAAACATGTAGCTAAAGAACCTTTTATATGCGCTACAATCAGAAAAAGCAAAGGTGCCTGTTTCAAACCAGCTAGCACACTGCAAAAGCTATACCAGCAAATGTCCTTGTATATTACTTAGCTCAAATGCTGCTTGCCTCTTCTCTCTTCTCGGACCTCTCCTCCTTTACCTTGAGCCTGCACGAGGCATGCTGGAGCCACTCATTTATATTAGCTTCAATCTCAGTCACTGCTGTGTCGAAAAATTCGTTTCCTCGAACAGTATCTGTGATGAATTCAAAGGTGAAAATACTGTCACTCATTTAACATGCTGTGTCCAATGACAAGAGTGATCACGGACGGAATACTAATGAAACTACAGGTCCCAACAACCAGTTTTTATCATCTAAAGTTAGTTACTGCTGAACAGATGCATTTCTCTTCCATTTTCTAAATTCGAGAAATTCAAGTGGATATAGATTCTTTAGAACCATTAGGTATTTCTTACATGACTTTTATATTTAAATCAAGACATCAGCCGAAATGGCATAGATGCAGTACTACTTTAAATCTTTCCCAAACTACATACTCAATATGACCATCGTCACATTGAGGTCCAGGAACTTCTTCTCTTTGTTACCAACTCAGCTAAAGTGCTGAGCAACGGCATCCTTTAAGATGTACAGAAGTATTATTTTTGTTGCCACACTCACATTTTCCCCGCCGAGAGACTGGAGCTCGTGAAGCTGAAAAAAATGTAATAAACAAGTGTCACTTTATCTGAAATATTGACATCCCTACATGTCGCAAGTTCTTGAAAATCCACAGACATTGAAATTTGGGAATCAACTGTTGCAGATTGCTGGGTTTTTAATTTACAGCTTCAAAGCAGAAATATGTTTTCATGCCTCATACCTAATCAATATGTGCAAAAAATAATTGTGTACATGTTAAGACAGACCTATTTTTATTTAACTAAAGTTACGTTATTTGACTTTCTCACTAAATTCACTCGCCAAACAGGTACATAATATCTTTTACAACAAATATTTAACTGTCCTACGCACAATGCAGCCTTACCAAGTGCTAACTGCTGGAGTGTTGCTGTTATACTCCAAATATTCTTCCAAACTAGAAAATTCCTTTTTGACTAAGGCAGGTTTAACCACCTCTGGAGACTTTCCTGTTTGTTTGGTACTCTTCAAAAGGTCATGAAGCTGCTCAGTCATGAACCACATCACTTGAAGCTGCCACAATACTTGCTTCTGAAATTCTAGCAATGGATATAAGGCAGGATGTAAATCTGCACCAAATATGCATTTTTTACCATTTATGTTTGCTGCATTTTACTGAATAGTGATGCTATTTTGCTTTAATTTTATTTATGTATAGTATTCAGCATGATGTGTTTTCCTGTTTTGTATTTTTCATGTTGTAACCCGCTCTACTCTGTATTACTTCAGCGATTGAGGGTAGCAAAAATAAATAAATGAAAGGTACAATACAAAGCAATCTCAATGCTGTGTGAAAAATCTGAATTGCGAAATCACTGACAGAGGCATGCCTGCTTGGAAAATTTGTATATCATTCCTCTATATGTGTTTGTACCACTGGGTACAAACACATATAGAGGAATGATATACAAAAAGCTTGCACTGCAAAGGCACTGAACAAAGCATACCTGACAGCGTGATGTGCTCAAGAAGCTCTAGTGGACATTCTGCTGGAACATAAACACATACAAAGCATCGTGTTAAACCTTTAACAATATAGCTCTAAAAAAGTACTGAAAAACCATACCCGATGAGGTCATTAGCTCACGAACTTATGGTGGGCATTCTGTAGAAACAGGAAGCTCACACAAAAAGGTACTGAAAGGAGCAGACCTGACCACGTGACGAGCTCAAGAACTGATGGCGAATGTCCTGCTGAAATGCAAACATATACAAAGGAATAATCTGTAAAAAGCTTACGCTTGCATTTGCTTCCACTGTTTTTTCAGAAAATGATGTCAGACATTTGGAAAAATTGATTTGGAGTACTTTGCTACTTAGATGACATTTTGGTCTAGGAAGAACTTGTGCTGAGCATGATGCTAATTTACAAGTTGTACTGACACGCATAAGCTACCCAGAAAACAAACTAAACTACAAATGTGTCTTTTCCGTCAAGCATATTTCATTTTAGGACACAATGTCAGTGCCAGAGTAATTTTTCCTTTTGAATCCAAAGTTCATGCTATTGTTAATGCACCTGTACCTGCAGATACTAAAGCTATGCATTCAGTTATTGGTCTCGTTGGCTATTTATCAAAGTTCATTCTACATTAGGCTGGTTCTGTTTAACCACAGCGTTCCATGTTGCGTAAAAGCCGAAGGTTCAACTGGTCCAAAGATGTCAATTCGGCTTTCAACAGTATCAAAGGAGTATTAGCTGCAAACCCAGTCATTCAATGCTTTGACGAGAAGCTTCTAATAGCGATCACGACTGAAGCATTCAACATAGAAATGGGTGCCATATTTGAACAACTCAAAGCTGACCAGTTACTTTTAATTGTTTTGTCTGCTTTGTCTGCTGCTCAACGCAGACACTCTGCTGGTGAGCGTGAAGCCAAAGCCCGCCTCTTTGCTTCTGAGAAATTGCATGCGCACTTGTGGGGTAGACATTTTACTTTACGCACTGATCATAAAGCTCTTGTTACATTACTTTCTGCTGGACCAGAGGGCTGACGCCCATTAGGCATTTCATGCTGGTGTGCCAGACAGTTATACAATAACTTCACTGTACAGTAGTGCAAGGGTTCACATAATGTTGTGGTGGATGCACTTTCTCGTTTACCTTGACAGATTCCAGTCTATGCAGAGCTGGAGGAAGAAATATTCTCTCTTACTCCTTCCATAACCAAAGCTGACCTACATCCTGCGACGGCTGAAGATGCTACATTGCAGCATGTGCTTGCATTCATTGCTTATGACTGGTCACATAAGAAATCTCTACCACCAGAGCTACTGCCCTACTTTGCAGTCAGATTTGAGCTGTCCTGTGTAGCTTAGAGAAAAATACTGGAGGCTTGGCTTGGATGGTCGAGATTAACGGGCTGCTCCCAACTGCATTGTATGTCAAACAGCTGATAAATCTGCTAAACCTGTTTTCGCACCCCTTCAGCTTGTTGTGTGTCCAAGGAAATCGTGGGAAAAGCTATACATGAACATTGTCGGTCCACTTGAACATGCTTCATACGACTTCAGATTTGCAATTACTTTACTTGATTGGCATTTTAAGTGGTGGGACGTTTGTTTTACTCATGCAGTCACTTCCTTAGTGGTAATTATAATCTTGATAGCACTTTTGAATAGAAAAAGCTTTTCTGGGGCAATTGTTCCAGACAAAGGTGCTCATTTCAAGTCACAGCTGTTTGAAACTTTTCTCTCAGACAGAGCGTTTCAGTATCTTTGCTCGTCAAACTACCTACTATTCACAAGGCAACAGACAAGTTGAACGTTTCCACAGAGTTTGAAAAAAGCAAATTCAGCTCGCTCAATTTCAATGCCACCCACTGAAACATGCTGTCAGAAAGTACTTAGATACGTATCGCTTTGCGGCATTTACGCCTCAAGCTACTACAGGCTTTTCACCTGCACAACTTTTGCATAATCGCGGACTGCTTTCTGGAATCTATATTGTAGGGTTACACTCAAAGTCTTTCGCTCCTTTTATAACGTTTCAAGCTGTGAGAACACGAGTAGTTTTTAAGCATCAGACAACTAAGCACCGCATTCATTCAAAGCGCGGAGCTAAACCTCCTAAGCTACAGGTGGGTCACAGGGTTAAAGTTCGTCTTCTAGGAAAGCAAATAAAGTACAAGGGTGTTTATTCAATAACTAGTCAGCTTGGACTCAATTCATTACACCTGATCGATAGCAATCTATGGAATGCTTCAAAGCTCATACTGGTTCATGCCGAGCAAAACTGGACTTAGCAGCATAATTCAATCTCTCTGCGGAATTTTCAATTCATGCAACAGAATAACTCCCCAACATGTTCTTCTTCAATGCCCCAGTGCGTGACCCTTTCACAAACCACATTACAGGCACCTTGACAGGAAATGGCTGATGTGCCCAGCCCCAGTGCAGACTTTTTTTCGAAGGCGGGAAAGATCCCAGGCAGCACGCCAGCATTGGTTCCAATATGGCCTTACGTCACATAACATCGGCCCTGATATTGGCCCCAAAGTCGGCTTTTCGGTCAACTGCAACTTCTTTCGTTGTCGCCCTGATGTTCAAGCCCACCTGGGGCCGACGTTCTTCCGTTGCATTTTCGAACATTCAGCCAACGCCGGCCCACTCTACATAGGTCAACGAAGGCCCGTCCTTCCGCCGACGTAGTTTCCAACATACATCCAGCATACGACCATTCTCGAGCCCCATTGTTTACAGTAAAATGCCATTATTATACCGACGCTAACTTTATGACAAATATTGGCTACCACTGCCTTTCTGATATTCGGCCGTTATTACTATGGGCATTTCTTAGCCGGAAAACTTTGCAGTATGCCCCCAAATTTTCTCCTTGCAGTTTATAGCAGCCCCGTACGAGCTTTGTGTTGTAGTATACTTTAAAGCAACTTACCACTGGATGACCTAGCATAGAAACACTACGCAATTCCACTAAAACGTCCATATCTTTTTTTTCTTGTGTTGCTGATTACCCTTCTCACATGTTAATACCGCGAAAACGTCGGCGCAGTTCACCGCGCTTTCCTTTTTCGTTCTTCTGTGCTCTATGCTAAAGTGTGGGGTAAAATGTGATGTATAAACACGGTGAAACCATCGGCGCAGACCACCGAGCACAGAGAAAAGAAAAAAAAGAGCGCGATGGCGCGGTGTCCCTAGGCACGCTTTACGATCGTATTACTTCTTTTATGCAAGCTTGGTTTTCTGCAGCTCCTGGTGAGCAATTTGACATGCCTCATACAAACGGTTGTGAGGCTCCATGACATGGTCATGCATAGTCTTCGCTCGGGCATACAGTGTATTGTGCATCCGTAATTCTTTCAGTATGGACATCGGTCCTTTAATGTATCGTCCATACAGGAGGTCGAAAGGCGAATAGCCGAGACTGGACTGAGGTACCTTTGTGTACTAAACCAGTTGAAAATTGCTTGACAGCTAGGTAGGCGATATTTTTCAGAGAGAATATCCCAGTGAGTGCATATTAATGGCCGACACTAACTCACACACACAAAAGTTGTCCCGTTCTGCAGCCGACAAGCATAAGTTTACGTTGACCCCTCCACAGCCGCTGGCTGCAAACGTTGTTGCATCCAAGAGTCCTGACAACACCTTCCCGTTTTCTATTATCTGTAGTTTTTTTCTAATTCCCGGCTTATCTCTAGTTTTCGTCTAATGCCTGCACTTCGGCCCTTGGCACCTTGGTCATTAGTTCCGGTTATTTGCGAACGCTGTCCCGCGGCGCTACCGTGCATCTCCCGCATGGTGATATGGAACTGATGTTCGTGTATATATATATATATATATATATATATTCGAAGGTCGTAGGTTCGATTCCTGCTCACAGTTGGTAATTTTTTCATCCACTTTTCTTTCTTCTTATTTATATTCCATTGGTTTTAATAACTTCCCCTGTACATTCCTTGGCATTACTGTCTGTTATATCTCATTAATATTGTGTTAAAACACGGAAAAACGAGCCCTTAGGTATACACTTCTTTCCCTTATTATATATATATATATATATATATAGCGTGTTTTGACACAATAATAATGAGACCTAACAGAAAATAATGCCAAGGACCATATAGGGGAATTTATTAGAAGCAATGTGATGTAAATAAGACAGAAAAGTGGTCGAAAACATTACTTACCGTGAGCAGCAATCAAACCTACGACCTTCAAAAAATGCGTTCAATGCTCTAACAACTTAGCTATCATGGCGGCTATCCTTACAGCCACTTTATTGGGTTCATATGTGAATTTGAACGTGGGAGTGTCAGTCAGCACCGTCTGTAGCTCGCTCTTTCTTCACATTATATTACAATTCCGTCTAATAATTTCCCGATTACTTTTCTTAGCATCAGAATCTGTTAGACCTCATTTTATTGTGTCAAAACACGAAAAAACAATCCTTAAGTATACACTTCTTTCTCTTACTCATTACGAGGGTCTTGTACTGGCAGACTTTGTGCCTTGGGTTGTATACGAGGGACTATTGATCAGCTTCCAGCTCGTAATAAGTTCACGTGCTACGTGACGCCACGCAGGCTCATAAATACTGTGCTACACACGCCGCCATGGCTACAAATAACGCTGGCTGACACTCCCACGTTTAAATTCACATATAAACCCAATAAAGTGGCATGGTGGATAGCCGCCGTGATATCTCTGTGGTTAGAGCATCGAACGTGTTACTCGAAGGTCGTAGGCTCAATTCCAGCTTACATTAGGTTATTTTTCACCCACTTTTCTTTCTTCTCATTTACATTAGATTGGTTCTAATACCTGCCCTATACCTTTCTTGGCATTATTTTCTGCTAAATCTCATTATTATTGCGTCAAAAAACGAGCCCTTAGGTATCCACTTTTATATATATATATATATATATATATATGAGATATAACAGACAGTAATGCCAAGGAATGTGCAGGGGAAGTTATTAGAACCAATAGAATGTAAATAATAAGAAAGAAAAGTGGATGAAAAAATTACCAACTGTGAGCAGGAATCGAACCTACGACCTTCGAATTACGCGTTCGATGCTCTAACCACTGAGCTATCACAGCGGCCCTCCCTCCATCCACTTTTTTGGGTTTATCTGTGAATTTAGAAGTAGGAGTGACAGTCAGCGCCATCTATAAGCCAAACAACGAGAGTGAAAACACTCTTATGCGCATGTTTGGCGTCACGTAGCACGTGAACTTATTATGAGCGGGCAGCTGATTAATTGTTTCTCTTTAGGTTGTATAAGAGGGACAATTAATCAGCTGCCCGCTCATAATAAGTTCACGTGCTACGTGACGCCAAACATGCGCATAAGAGTGTTTTCACTCTCGTTGTTTGGCTTATAGATGGCGCTGACTGTCACTCCTACTTCTAAATTCACAGATAAACCCAAAAAAGTGGATGGAGGGAGGGCCGCTGTGATAGCTCAGTGGTTAGAGCATCGAACGCGTAATTCGAAGTTCGTAGGTTCGATTCCTGCTCACAGTTGGTAATTTTTTCATCCACTTTTCTTTCTTCTTATTTACATTCCATTGGTTCTAATAACTTCCCCTGCACATTCCTTGGCATTACTGTCTGTTATATCTCATTATTATTGTGTTAAAACACGGAAAAACGAGCCCTTAGGTATACACTTCTTTCCCTTATATATATATATATATATATATATATATATATATATATATATATAATTAGGAATGAAGGAGCACACTTACCAAAATTTGATAATTGTTTACTCTACGTTTTGGGCGTGGCTTGGCCTTCGTCAAGATTAACGGAAATACGAGTATGTGGCCGTTTTTATGGGCAGGCATGAACAGGTAAGTACAAAACACGTGCGATCAGCTTGTGAGTGTCACAAAAATTCTTTGAAGCAGCCGCGACTACACTAAAAAGCAATAAAAAATGTAATACAATAGACAAGATTGTGGGCATGTAAAAGGCATTTGTAACATTCACCATTGACGACTAGGATCACACATAAAAAATAAATAAATATGTGATAACCTTTATGAAGTATATAATACGTCAGGTATGCTTCTTTAAATATTTCTCAAAATTTTGGACGTCAGGGCATCGCAGAAAGGCATGACACTTTGCGTACGCATTCGTTAATGAAGATAACAGACTGTTGAGCTTGTGAATCAAGAACGATTCTCGAATTTCGCGATCATGGTGCGATTCAAAACCTGATTCTAATAGTGTCATCATAGTCTTGTCACGGTCGTTGGATCAAAGCGCACACCCTGTGCGCTTTGATCCAGCGGCCGTAGTCTTGTCAAACGAATGACCTGGTAGAAGAAAACGCTTGGACAATGGAAGATGTGGCAAACTGTTTACGTGTGATTTGTGGTTGTTGAAACGGATGCGAAAAGATGTCTCGGTTTGACCGATGTATTGCTTGTGGCAGATTGAGCATTCAAGTAAGTATATGATGTTGCTGCTATCGCAGTCTAAGTCCCCTTTAATCTTAAGTGAAAAGTTAGATGCCGTGCTTTTAGCAATAGTCGCAGTGGTCTTGTCCACACAAACTTTACATCGCGTTTTTTTACAGGGGTGACAACCAGCGGGAGCAAGGAATCTAGTCTTGGAAGAAGTTACCATGTCGCGCAAGTTCCTTGATCTTCAATATACAACCCGCAGTGATTCAGTGAAGATGTCCTTAAGCCGATCGCTCTGTGTCAGTAAGTTGTAATGCTTTCTGAGTATATGGGACACGTTAGGAATAGATGCAGAATGCATTAGAACGAGGTTGGTTTGGGAAGGTGGCGCTAATCGCTTGTCCTTACTGATGAGCTCTTTTCGATCGAGACATTTGGCCCTTTCGAGAGCGTCGTCAATTATTTGTGAAGAATATTGTTGTTCGGTTAATGCTTTGCGGAGCTGGTCACAGTTGCGAGTGAAATCCCTGTTGTCCGAACAAATTCTTTTAAAACGGATAGCTTGGCTATAGGGGATACTTGTTTTGCAGTGTTTGACATGGCTACTCTTAAAATGAAAATATCTTTGTCGGTCAGTGGGCTTCCTGTATAGGTTTGTCGTTAGTTTACCATTGCTTAAATCTACATTGACGTCAAGAAAGTTTATGGTGATTGGTGAATAAGAGTGGGAAAAGGAGATGGATGGTTCTACTTTGTTGAAGTCTACAATGAAAGAATGTAATGCCGCTTCACCGTGGTGCCAATTCAAGAAAATGTCGTCAATGAAGCGTTTGTAATAAAGCGGTTTAAAAAAAAGGGGATACGCTCACCTGGCAAATCAATCTACGAATTAAATTACTAATATTTTCTTAGGCAACAGTGTAATTGAATTGTCTTACAAGTACTCTCTGGGAATTAAAATAATCGAGCTTAAGACCACAGATATATTGTCTCTGATTGTCTTCCAGGTAACGTTTTTGAATGTTAAAGAAAATACACTGGCGCCGCCATGGTGGTCTAGTGGCTAAGGTACTCGGCAGCAGACCCGCAGGTCACCGGATCGAATCCCGGCTGCGGCGGCTGCATTTCCGATGGAGGTGGAAATGTTGTAGGCCCGTGCGCTTAGATTTGGGTGCACGTTAAAGAACCCCAGGTGGTCGAAACTTCCGGAGCCCTCCACTTCGGCCTCTCGTAATCATATGGTGGTTTGGGGACGTTAACCCCGCATATCAATCAATCATTCAAGAAAGCACACCGTTGTCTATATTGATACGTATACATGAGAATATTGGCCGAATCACTAAACAATATATTTTATCCCACCCTAATTAAATACGGGTTATTTTACTATTCCTATTCATCAACAAAGTTCGGCCCGTAGGATGCTGACTGCTCTCCCCGACGAGTGTTTGGTACGCTTCGCATCCATTCGTTCACTTACCCTGGCCCAAACCACGCCACCGACCAAGTGCCGACATAGCCGGCAGCGCACCTCGGGCTGACGCTTTGCGAATATCTGGGGGCCAGTGACGTCAGCTGCCGACTACGTGCCAGTCATTAACGCGATAGTTTATTTGTCGTACAAAATCTGACCCAGGAAGAGGGTTTTCTGGAGATTTTTTGGATCTTGGGATTTTCTATGGTGGCGTCATAGTGGTGCCTTTGACGTCGCAGAAGAGCTTTTTTGAACGACGCTTCACCGGCCGGTGAGGCGTGATCATGGCCCGATTCTCAGGGTACAACCTTAATTGAGCGAGTTTTATCGTTAGCCGTGCTTTGTCGGTGTGAATCGTTCAGCTTTCGTGTCGAAAACGTGGCACACGAAACAGTTCCCCGTTGAGAATTTGTCAACAACTTGATGACTGCAGTTGCTCGATCGACAGACACCGTAGTACACGAACACGTGCCCCATAGAGATATTATCAACGTTGTCGTGACTGCTCGATCGGCAGACGTCGCAGGCTGCAGTCCGCTGCCTTGCCACAACAGGTAAGCAGTCGTCTCTATTATGTGTAGTAGCACTGTGCCCTTCTGGTCGCTATCTCACATGTAATAGTCAGAAGTACCTGTACGCCTCAGACAGCGTGATAATATAGGGTTATGCTGCCGGAATTCACAGAAAACTTTCCCAGAGGCTTCCCATGCAGATATGCATAAAAGTGCTGAATTCGTTGATACCTGTAATAACTTCCTGGAAAGTTTTGTAACTTGCTGTGAGTAATCCTCTCATTACGCTGATATGCTGAAATAGCAAAATTGTGCTTCGCTTTGGCCATTTAGGATTGAGAAAGTGGCGAAGGTACTCGGCTGCTGACCCGCAGGTCGTGGGATCAAATCCCGGCTGCGGCGGCTGTATTTCCGATGGAGGCGGAAATTTTGTAGGCCCGTGTGCTCAGATTTGAGTTCACGTTAAAGAACCCCAGGTGGTCTAAATTTCCGGAGCCCTCCACTACGGCGCTTCTCATAATCATATGGTGGTTTTGGGACGGTAAACCCCACATATCAATCAAAATAACACTGGTGTAATTCTAATGACCCCGAATGGTTAGGTTTAAACAAACATACGAACGCTTTTTTTTAACCTAAGTGTGATTAGTTTCTATCTAGGAAAAACAAATCATTGCTTCGAGCGCGTTAAGAGATACTGCGCAAGCACCTTATGGCTTCGCAGCGCACGTGCAAGGTGGTGAAGCCGAACTTCTAAATGTCAGTGTTAAATTTGTATGTCTTTACTGTGTGCTTTTTCGCAGTGCAAGTGTATGGCGGTGAAGCCAAACGTGTAATTGCTAATTGTGAAATTTGTGTGATTTTACTGCATGTTTCTCCGTAGTGCACGTGTGGCGGTAAAGCCGGGCGTTTAATTGTTAGCTTGCTAATACGCACTTCTTCGCAGCACACGTGTACTGCGGTGAAGCTGAGTTTGTGCATGCCTATTTATTTCATTTGTATGTACACGTGTGCTTCTTCGCAGCGCCCGGGCGCTGCGGTGAACCTGAATTAATTGAAGTGTATTGTTTTGTTTGTAGACACAGAGATAAGCGTTCTAAGTTCGTATCAGCGCGTGTTTATTCTGTATGTTTATCCAAAAACTTAAATTTTTATACCAAATAGCATCCAAGCAAATGCAATTAGCCCTTTTGTAGCTATTATCCTACAAATGTCAAATAAAGTGTGTGAAAGGATAACTTGTTGCTACCTATAACATCCCCTATACCTCCCTTGGCATTAAAGTCTGTTCTTCTTAATATTGTACTTAACAAAATAATGAGCCCCTAAGATACCTTCCTTTAGTTCATACTACGCAGATTGTTTTGAACTTCTGGTGGTTTCTAGAAAAGGATTGTTGCATACAGGTAGAAACATGTGTAAGTGCGGGTGACAGACTACTTAAAACACCTCAATGCAAATAGATGGTGACATCAAAATTGAAGTGTCATGTTGCCACACGAATCATGTGTTCAATTCGTTCCTGCTAAAGAGAGCATTTATATAGAATCACCTTCCCATCTTGTTGTCAACAACTCAGACCATAAATCTTTTTTAAGCGGCATTGTGTATTATTTATGATGTATATGTATTCTCCTGTCTCCTCTATAACACTGTTTGGTATAAGAGCATAATTTAAATAAAGATTTATGTTTAGGCTGATGCACTGTGGTAATGCAGTCAAATTATTAATGCATGCTTGCACTTGTTTAGAAGGTATGAAAAAAAATTTATTGCAGAAACTTTAATCAGAGTGACATTTATATTAAGATAGAAAAATTTGTGTTAAAAATCTATGTCGTTAAACATCAGCTCTTAAGTCTGCTTTGCTGTGTTACACGCTTTCTTGGGGCATGGGAAAGAGGAAGCGGCCATATGGTAAGATTGTATGCTTGTTTTTTTGTGTGTATTTCCACACTTTGACCGGCATTCATCGGCTCTCTGCACTGAAACTGATTTAAGAACTTTCAAATGGTTCATATATATATATATATATATATATATATATATATATATATATTCTCGATTCCGTTCGATATATATATATATATATCTTCGAACAGCTGGTTATTTTTTCATCCACTTTTCTTTCTTCTTTCTTCTTATTTACATTCCATTGGTTCTAATAACTTCCCCTGTACATTCCTTGGAATTACTGTCTGTTAGATCTTATTATATTGTGTAAAAATACGGAAAAACGAGCCCTTAGGTATACGCTTCTTTCCCCTATTTCATTGAACGAGGGTCTCGTACTGGCAGACTTGGTGTGTTTAGGTTGTATAAGAGGGACAATAAATCAGCTGCCCACTCATAATATGTTCACGTGCTACGTGGAGCCAAACATGCGCATAAGAGTGCTTTCACACTCGTCGTTTGGCTTATAGAGGGCGCTGACTGTCACTCCTACTTCTAAATTCACATATAAACCCAAAAAAGTAGATGGAGGGTAGGCCGCTGTGATAGCTCAGTGGTTAGAGCATCGAACGCGTTATTCGAAGGTCGTAGGTTCGATTCCTGCTCACGGCTGGTTATTTTTTCATCCACTTTTCTTTCTTCTTTCTTCTTATTTACATTCCATTGGTTCTAATAACTTCCCCTGTACATTCCTTGGCATTACTGTCTGTTAGATCTCATTATATTGTGTAAGAACACGAAAAAATGAGCCCTTAGGTATACACTTATTTCCCTTATTTCATTGAACGAGGGTCTCGTACTGGCAGACTTTGTGTGTTTAGGTTGTATAAGAGGGACAATAAATCAGCTGCCCGCTCATAATAAGTTCACGTGGTACGTGACGCCAAACATGCGCATAAGAATGTTTTCACACTCGTTGTTTGGCTTATAGATGGCGCTGACTGTCACTCCTACTTCTAAATTCACATATAAACCCAAAAAAGTGGATGGAGGGAAGGCCGCTGTGATAGCTCAGTGGTTAGAGCATCGAACGCGTTATTCGAAGGTCGTAGGTTCGCTTCTTGCTCACGGCTGATTATTCTTTCATCAACTTTTCTTTCTTCTTTCTTCTTATTTACATTCCATTGGTTCTAATAACTTCCCCTGTACATTCCTTGGCATTACTGTCTGTTAGATCTCATTATATTGTGTAAACACACATAAAACCAAGCCCTTAGGTATACACTTCTTTCCCTTATATATATATATATATATATATATATATATATATATATGTATATATATATATTGTCACGGGGTCATGACGTGGCCAAAGACAGGAGACTTTATGTTGGTATTTAACTGTTTATTTGGGCGAACCTGTGCCCGGTAAACGGAAAGTTCGATTACAGTAGCAGTCTTACACAGATAGCAGTGAACGGAGCGTCGGCCGTCGATCAACTACTGACAAGCGGTGAAGCGCGTCGGCATTTATACTCTTGCCGTCGAATGTTCTAGCGTTATGGCTGGCGATGGCATAGGTTCCAAAATAATCTGCACAGTTTGCAGAGCAGGCGTGATCTTATCGAAATGATCTACTACTGCCTGGAAGCTTCTCGAAAACTGCAGGCGCGGTTTGCGCTGAGAATTCTGTAGTGTCTTAGGGCGATAACAAAACTTGAGAAATGGAACGTGACTGTCACAGGTCCCGTTAATTAGGGAGGCGATCGCCGGGCTAATTCCAAGGGCCGAAGTATCGGCCCCCTGAACCGCACCATGAAAGCGTGGACAATTGAGAAGTGGTCCTATTTGGCGCGCCAGCGGACGCCGGCTGTGGCCCAAAGAACAAGTCAGAGCCGAGAGTTGATAAACAAAACCAAAAATTATATTCTCAATAATGGCAGATCAAAACATTACACAAGTATGCACCCTCCACAATAGTTGAATATAGCATGTCACCAATCAAACAACGTACTACAATGTACAATCAGCCACACTCGAAACAACGGACACAGACAACAATATGCACTACAATGCAGTCGCATCCACTGAAAAACCAAGACACTTAAGGACCAAAAAGATAGAAAACCTATTCAGTCCAAAGTTCTTGGAACAAAAGTCTGGATGATACTCTTCCGAGAATCACTCACTCAAAGTCCAGCGTTGTTGTCGTTCCGCTGCCTCCGAAGTTTCTCTTCCAGAAAACCTCGCGTTTTCACTTGGCCGCTCTCCAAGCTTCAAACTTCTTCACCGGAAACACGTCGGCTTCCCACACGCAGCTGTTGCCACGCGTCTTCGCTCGATAGCGGTAGACACACACTCTTGCCTGTAGCTCGAGTCTTCACCCCTTAGATGGAAATCCTCTTCTTCTCCACTTCCTCCTTCTCCTCCTTTGTCACGGAAGACACAAGGCTTCACCCACAAGGCGGTACACCCTACGCACTCTGGCGCATACTTTCTTCTTCTCCTGCTTTGTCACTAAGGACAAAACCTTCACGGACAGACGCGGCGGGATTTCCTACGCACTCTGGCGTTAACTTCCTTCTGCTGATCTCCCATCTCGGCTGCTCGATTAAATACCTTCCGCGCGAGATTCCAGAAAGTTCTCATCATTTTGTCGGCGTGATGCGCAGCGAAGGTTGGGTGAAAGGGCGAGAAGATACGGGGGCCATCCGCGACGGATGACTCAACCCGGCATCAACACACCCCTTTCCATCTAGAATGTTCGAGGGCTTGCTTGGGCGCCAATGAGAGGAGGTTCGTCGGCGAACCCACGCTTCCGAGGGGAGAAGGACGCGTGCCCGGGGAGTCTTTGGATGCTTGTTTTCTTTTTTCTATCATTGACCTCGTGGCGTCACTCCGGCGTTTCGTCGCGAGAATCTGGTGGCGCGCCCTTTTTAGAGCGCTCGTTTTGTGACACTGCCCCCCACTTTAAGAATATTATCTCATAATATTCAAAACCACACAAACGAGCGCGAACAGTCCCCACACTCTCAAAGACTGTAACATAGCCCGTCGCTCATGACACGTCACATTCACAATAGATCACTCAATACAATTGTACAATATTATTCAATCTCACAACACATAAAATATAGACACAGGTACATGAATACAATACTCCATCACATACTTCAAGCAATACAACCGTACAAAGGTCTGTCTTTACAACAATTGTACTATACTATACATACCATCACCGTAACAAAAATTTTGATTCACTCGACATACAGTTGTGACACAAAACAACAACCACATTAACTTAACATATAGCACTGTCAAACACATTCAGAATCGACCTCGACACCTATCCGGTGCATTTCGAGCGGCGCTTGCGCCATATTTTGCGGTGCTCTCTCGATCTCTTCTTATTGTTTTTGCTCGTTTTGTTCCGGCGAGCCCCTTCCAATGATGGTATCTGTGGCGGCGTCTCAGCCATCCTTGTCACTTTCGACACTGCTAACGGGTCAAGATGCTCAACCGATCCTGCCCGGTCATTCACCCGTTTGTTCATGTCACGACATTGGGCCTGGCTGGCCGACTCCGTCACCTTTACACTGTCGGTCGGTTGAGGTCGTGCCCACGTACGTCCAGCTGCCCAGCACGTGAACTCATTCAACACGATCATCTTCTCATTCGCTGTCTTTTGCACCCAGGCTTCACCTTGGGCTCGAGTGAGATCCTTCACGGGATTTTTCTCCGCTGTATCTCGCGGACCCTGTGTCGGCGGGGCCTCCATTTTCGGGTCTTCCCCCAAACGTTCTGGTTCGTTCGTCCCTCGCGCCCCGTCGATGTTTCCGATGACGAGGTCGTACAGGAGGGTCGTCATGCATAGAGCGTTAACCTTCCCGCTGAATTACGGGGTTTCAACTTCAATCTCTGCTTCGGGAAGCATCCGAACCGTACTGTCAATAACACAGACCGGTTTCGTTGTGCTGGTTAACTCACTTTCCTGTACCGGATTCTCCACACGATAACAGTGGAGCGGCCGGTATCTCTTAACACCGTAACCTTTTTGCCCGCAACTTTTCCAGGCAGCGTTGGCATTCCCTTCGTAACACCTGTTGGTTGTTTTTTCATTACAGCACCCACAATAGAAAGTTTCTCCCCATTTTTCAACTGTATGAATCCATTGGTGACGTCATCAACGGTTTTTGGTGCCACTTGCGCACAGGATACCTGGTGAGTTTGACTCGCTCCGTTACGACATGCGTCTGCCTTGTGCCCAGTCTGACCACATTTGAAACATTTTACAACCGTAGGGCTCATGAAGTTAGTTCAACAGTTTTTAGCGCGGTGACCCACTCGGTTACACAGAAAACATGGCGGAATGCTCTCCGGTGCACGCTTCTTTTCTTCGGCAGCCGATTTTTTTCGAATCTTCCGGACACTCCTTCTTGACCCTGGCCAAATTAGTGCCACCTTGCGCTTCCAAGAATCGATCAGCCAATTCAAGCATGCCTTCAAGTGACTCGCCTTCCTCTTTTTCAAGTACAGCGACAGGCTTGGGTGGCAACTAGTGAGAAATTGCTCTCTAATAAGGAGCTCAATAAGCTCATCGTACTCCTGCGCTGTCCCTGAAAGTTCAATCCATCTGTCGAAATAATGGCTAAGTCGGGCGGCATACTCCGTAGCCATCTCACCATCAGCTGGCTTTCCTGTCCTAAATCTGTCCTGGAATCCTTCCACAGTAAATCTAAATCGCTTCAGCAAAGCAGTTTTCACCTTTGCATAGTTGGCTGCATCGGTCGGCGTCAGCCTACCGTACACACTGAGCGCTTCACCACTCAAGCTAGTACTCAAAGCAGTTGCCCATTGATGTTCCGGCCAATTCTGGCTCCTCGCAATCGTCTCGAATCGGTGAAGGTACGCGTCAAGGTCGTCATTCCTTTCACCAAACGCTACGAGCAGGTTGCTCGGGCTCAAGCGGAAGCCATGATCTTCCCGTTCGCTGCTTTCAACTCTAGCTTGGACCGGAGTTTCACTTCGCTGTTGCAAACGGAGCCGCTCGAGTTCCATCTCGTGCCTCCGCTACCGTTCCCTTTCAGCCATCTCCGCTTCTCTTTCTTCTTTCAGCTGTCGCTCCTTTGCTTCTCTTTCCTCTCTCGCCCTTGCAGCTGCCAACTTTTCTCTATCCAGCTCCAACTTCAATTGCTGCTCTCTTTCTTCTTTCAGCTGTCGCTCTTTTGCCTCTCTTTCTTCTCTCTCTCTCAGCAGCCAACCTCTCTCTCTCCAACTCAGCTGCTTTTTCTTCCTTGGCCCTCTCAGCTGCCAACCTCTCTCGTTCTAACTCAACTGCTTTTTCTTCTTTGGCTCTCTCAGCTGCCAACCTCTCTCTCTCCACTGCCTCTTTCTCCTTCTGCCTTACCCACTTTCGTAGTTCGGCGACAGAAAGACCTATCTTCTCACCAAGAACTACTCACTTTTCGAGATCCATGGTGTCTCGTAAATAAAGTCTTGCCGCGTGCAGAAAGTATCTGCCTAAATCAGTCTATCGGAACACTCCCCTGCACTCGTTAACGAGAACCCTGAGCAACAAACAAAATCGTTCTGATAGCACTATCAACAACTCGAGGCTCTTTCTCACTACTTTGGACACACTGTCCACCAAATGGGTCCTGTCGCAGACGCCAGAATAATTGTCACAGGTCCCGTTAATTAGGGAGGCGATCGCCGGGCTAATTACAAGGGCCGAAGTATCGGCCCCCTGAACCACACCACGAAAGCATGGACAATTTAGAAGTGGTCCTATTTGGCGCGCCAGCGTACGCCGGCTGTGGCCCAAAGAACAATTCAGAGCCGAGAGTTGATAAACAAAACCAAAAATTATATTCTCAATAATGGCAGATCAAAAACAATACACAAGTATGCACACTCCACAATAGTTGTGTCAGCGATGTCCGAATGAATGTAGTCAAGGCAAGGTTCAAATTTTAAGAAAAAACTGTATTGTGTTAAGTTACAGGTGAATCGGCAGTGGTTACGCGTATAAAAAAACTGGACTCGGTGCAGGAGCTCGATCGGCTACGTTCGACGCCACTCACGTCTCGGCTCGCACTGCGATGCTTTGCTCTTCGGTCCCGGCTCGAATCTCGGCTCGTTCTCCTCTCTCTGGCAATGCGTGGCTATGCGGTCCCGGCTCGAAGGCTCACTTTTGTTTTTTGAATGTTCGTTGAACCAATGGGCAACCGCGCCGAGTGGACGCGCTCAGCGCTCGGAGTCCACGTTAACGCAGTGCAACGTTTCCCGTGCAAGCACGGAGACGCTGCCGGAGAATGAGACGCTGCCGGAGATTTCAGCTGTGCGAACTCGAGTGCCGCTGACACGGCCCTCCCGAAAATTGCGCCTGTCCTCAGGCGTGCGTGTCGTTAGATGGCGATGGTTCCGTAACTTCTAGGAGCGGCTCCTTATATCTGCGAAGCTGCTCCACGTTGACGATTTTTTGGTTGATCATGCCCGGTGTGTGGCGTACTCTTTGGAACTCGGCCCTGTTTCCTCCGACGAGGGCCGTTACCTCGAACGGACCTTCATAGCGAGGATCTAATGTGCCTCGAGCGCTCAACTCAAGCAGGACGAGGTCCCCCGTTATGAACCTCGGAGTTCGCCGCTTCTTGTCGTATCGGACCGTTGTTTTGCGCTGACTCTGCAGTAGCCTCTCTCTTGTCGCCGCACGTCCCCTTGCCAAGTCGTGTAGTCTATGAGACTCGTCGATGTCTCCTTCGACTGAGGCGAGGTTGAGCTCTCCTGGCAGTTTTGGGTCGTAGCCGTGCATGAGTCGAAATGGGCTGTGGCCACTGTGACGATGCTTCGTGGCGTTGATTGCTAGCGTTGCTCGGGGTAGTTCCTTCTGCCATTTGTCCTTGTTGTTTAGCATTTTGCGTAGCACCTGTTTCAACGTTCCTATCATTCGCTCAATCAGTCCGTTTGATTGTGACTAGTACGGTGGGGAGTTCTGATGAGTATTTCCCAGTCTGTGGTGGAATTGGTTGGTTTTCTTGTTCACGAATCCCTTGCCTTGGTCCGTAATAATGACGCTGGGAACTCCAAATCGCGGAATCTACCGGTTTGTCATGAAGTCAAGGTAGTGCGCCGATGAAGTGCTCGGTAGGGTCACGGCGTCCATGTATCTCGTGGCGTGGTCGATACACGCGAGGTAGTGGTCTCCCTTCTCGTTTAGAGGACCCATGTGATCCAGGGATATCACCGCGTTTGGCTCAGTAGGAATATCGCGTGGGATGAGACATCCTTCATTCCGTGTCGTGCGGGCGTTGATAGTCTGGCACGTGTGGCAGATGTCTTTTCTCATCGATGGGCACCAGTACTTTCGCTGGATCAGGTCTCTTGTCTTCTCGACGCCTAGGTGGCCGTTGTCGTGAAAAACGATCATCACACTGCTTCGGAGGGCAGCGGGAATGATCACCTTCCGACGGACCCGTCCTCCCTCGAGAGATTTCTTCACCAGGATGTCGTTTTCGATCTCGTAGTCTGAAGATTTGTGCTTGGCCTCCTCCCGAAATCTTTTGCAGTCAGTATCCCTCTCCTGAAACTCGCGAAGGCAACTGTGTTTGCCGACCACTACTACGTAGCAGTGGAAGTCTCGGGTCGAAACGCCCTGGTCGAAAGCCTCTGCAGATTCCGACTCCCTCGAGAGTGCGTCAGCAGCGGAGTTCTGGCGTCTTGGCTTGTGCTTGACGTCGAAGGTGTACTCTGCTAAGTCGAGCGTCCACCTCGCAAATTTGCGGTTGCTGGCTCTCTTCTGGACGAGGTATGACAAGCTGAAGTTGTCCGTGAACACTGTAAAACGAGGACCTCCTCTCAGGTAGACCGAAAATTTCTCAGTGATCGTCCAGTGGAGCGCCATGCACTCGAGCATATTAGAGTGTAGACCATGATCATGCTCGTTTAGTGATCTGCTTGCGTACTCTATGATTCGCTCCTTTTCGCATTGAGTTTGAGAAAGCACCGCACCCAGCCCGGTTTGCGAAGCGTCGACGTGAACGTTAGTCGGTCAGTCTGGGCGGAAGCTCGCCAAAATCGGCGGGTTCTTCAAGGCGTGTTTTATGGCGTTGACGGTTGCTTCATGAGCGTCAGTCCATACGAAAGAAACGTCCTTCGCCAGAAGGTGCCGTAGCTTGTGCGTGACCTTTGCAAACTCCGGTATGAACTTTCGGTAGTGGTTAGCGAACTGCAGGAAGGAGTACAGCTTCTTTGCGTTGCGATGCGGCTCGAACTTCTCGACAGCGGCAACTCTGGATTCGTCCAGTGTTTGTCCTTCGGCGAAGATCACGTAACCCAGGAAGGATACTTTGTCTTGAATCAACTGGCATTTCGGGAGATCCATCTTCAAGCCGTTGATCACGACTCTCCTGAGCGCTTCGTTCAGCAAATCCAAAGCCTCCCTCACTGCTGTGGCTCTCTGCCTGACATCGTCCATGTACGTAGCTGTCCTAGGTAAGCCATCGAACGTGCGACGCATGACTTTTCGCATGGTCTGAGGGGCCTTGCAAAACCCAAAGGCCATTCGAAGGTATTCGTACTTTCCGTCTGGAGTGACGAATGCGGTCTTGTGTACGTCGTCCGGCTTCATTCGTATAGTCAAAAATGCTGTCTTCACGTCCAACACAGTGAAGTAAGCCGATCCGTCGCGCATGACATCGTCAATAACGTCTTCCATGCCAGGCATTGGATAAGAAGGGTTGATGGTTTTCTCGTTGAGCTTGCGATAGTCGTGTACCATTCTTCGTGGAGTCGTCGGGTGGTGCGGTTGGTCGACGACTATCGTTGGAGCACCGTACTCGCTTTCGCTCGGCCTTATGATGCCCTAGGAGAGGTAGTCATTCACCTGTTCTCGGATGAACTTGCGATCAGCCGGTGAGCACCTTTACGGCCTCGATGACACAGGTATATTGTCTTTGAGTTCGATGCTGTGTTCAGTGTGAGGACACACGCCTAAAGTGTCGTCTTTGGAAGTGAACGCTTGATGATGCCTTAGCAGAATTGCGTGAAGTTGTTCCCTCTTTGCCTCGGTGGCATCCTTCGTTATCTTCCGTGTGGCGTCTTCGACTAGACTCGTGAAGTCTTCGTCGGGTGCGGGACATTTCGTGTTGAGGCGCACGTACCCTTCGTCTTTGGGAACACTTTCGTCCGATCGCTGGCAGAACGTCACAATAAGCGTTTTCCCTGTGCGGTGTGGTGTGCCTTGTTTCGGGGGGTGGCACTTCGGACGATGAAAATTTTCCGGAGGGCTTGACTGGAACGATTGTCACATCGTTTGACGTGTGAAACGTTACGTCGACGTTCGCGACTCGTCGCCAGTCTGATCCCAGATCAGGTCGATGCCGCTGGGCAGTTCCGTTACCACGATGTCTTCGAGTCGCACATTCGTGGTGCCCAGTGTCACATCAAGCGTTGCAGCGAGAGTTGGGCATAGGCTGCGGTTGAGAACTTCAATGTTCTCGCACGATACCCATGCGTGCGTGGGAATGTCGTCCGTCAAGGCATTGGCACTCATGATGGATAAGTTGGCGCCACTGTCAATGCACACACGGACGGGTCGGTTGTTAGCAGTACCGGACACTATTGGTAATGTGCCGCTCGTCGAATGCAAAAAACAGTTTGCTTGCCTAGGTGACGTAGTCCCTGTTTCGTGGCTGCTATTGTCGTCCCTCTTCGCTCGTTCTTCGTCCGCTCTGATCGTTGCTGGCGTTTTCGGCTTTCTACAATCACGGGACAGGTGACCGATGTCGCAGCAGTTGAAGCACGAACGAGCAGAGATGGGCCGCGGGTGTGGAGCTCCCGAGAAATCGCTGCACGGGTTGGCCTTCGGCAAGTTGGCAGAGCTGCTGGCTGGCACCCGCTGGTTCGAACCCTGACCACGGCTCGCTGTATACGATGGCGGTTTCTTGTTCTCGGCACACACGGTCGCGTGACGCCTCGCGTCGAGCAAAGCCGCTCTGTCAATGAGTTCGGTTACTGTGCCACACAGCTGTGCTACGAGTGGGTTGGCCCATGTGTCGTCCTCGATGCCGCTGAGAATAAGGGAAATTCGTTCTTCCTTTGCTGAACGGTACGGCGCCTTGTTCAGAATGGCGTTATTGGAGTACATGAACTCGACTATGGTCTCGTGGCTCTGAAAGCGTCGCTTCGTCTGCAGTTCAAAGAACTCCTGCATTGTCAGCTTTCGTTTGAATCGGAGAATGAGCGCTTTTTTCCATTGCTCCCAGGTGTCATACTGTGAGCCGTAGGCGCTGTGCCAATCCTTGGCAGATCTCGTCAAGCAGCTTGCTGCTGTCACCAACGTCAGCGATGGCTTCCAGTGGGCGAGCGCTGCGATTCTCTCCACTTGTGTAATCCATTCGTGAGCGCTTTCTTGCGGCTTCCCATTGAACAAGGGGATTGAGGATGACGTGTCGCTTGTGGAATGAATCTGGACCGAGCTCGTCGTCGGTGGACCTCTCGACAGCGTGTTGGTGAGCAGGGCTTGTGTGTTCACGAGCGTGGCGGGGATCTGGGCCATGGAAGGTCCTCCCTCGTGCGTTGAAACGGTTAGCGCGGCGGGGCATGCCGCGTCTTGGTTGGTGCCGTCGTTCAGTGACAGTGGCCGCGTCGAACCCGAGGACATCGTTATGTCAGCAGGTACGGAATGGTGAAGCCCGAGGGTTGAAGTCGTCACCCGTTCCGTTGGCAGTGAAGCGTTGATTGATTGATTGATATGTGGGGTTTAACGTCCCAAAACCACTCTATGATTATGAGAGACGCCATAGTGGAGGGCTCCGGAAATTTAGACCACCTGGGGTTCTTTAACGTGCACCCAAATCTGAGCACACGGGACTACAACATTTCCGCATCCATCGGAAATGCAGCCGCCGCAGCCGGGATTCGAACCCGCGCCCTGCGGGTCAGCAGCCGAGTACCTTAGCCACTAGACCACCGCGGCGGGGGCGGCAGTGAAGCGTTCTGATGGGCTTCGTTCAATGTCTCACGTTCACTCGTGGTCGCACGGTTAAGCTGGGCTCGCAGGCTGCTCAGTTGAGCGCAAAGCCTCGCGTTGTCGGCGGACAGTGTCTCCAGGTGGGCCTGCCTGTCGTCGTCGTAGGCAGCCTGGTCCTTCGTTGACGAGTCCGTTGGCTCTAGGGCTTGGCGAGTGATGTTGTCGCGGAGGATTCTTGCGATGAGCTCGTCCTTTCGTCCTGAGCACCGTAGACCTCGTGCTCTCAGCTCGTCGACGAGTTGTTTTTTTGTTGCATTGGCCATCGGGCTGTGGTCGAGGGTCGTGAACACGCTTTCGACGATGGTCGTTTCGGAGTCGCGAGACGATGTACGGCGTGGCGTCGCTCCTCCTCGTGGCGTCGTTTACTCCTCCGCATGCAGCTCGTTCGATTCACATCCTGTCGGCTGCGCCATGTCAGCGATGTCCGAATGAATGTAGTCAAGGCAAGGTTCAAATTTTAAGAAAAAACTGTATTGTGCTAAGTTACAGGTGAATCGGCAGTGGTTACGCGTATAAGGAAACTGGACTTGGTACAGGAGCTCAATCGGCTACGTCCATCCCGGCTGCGGCGGCTGCATTTCCGATGGAGGCGGAAATGTTGTAGGCCCGTGTGCTCAGATTTGGGTGCACGTTAAAGAACCCCAGGTGGTCTAAATTTCCGGAGCCCTCCACTACGGCGTCTCTCATAATCATATAGTGGTTTTGGGACGTTAAACCCCACATATCAATCATCAATCGGCTACGTCCGACGCCACTCGCGTCTCGGCTCGCACTGCGATGCGTTGCTCTCCGGTCCCGGCTCGAATCTCGGCTCGTTTTCCTCTCTCTGGCGATGCGTTGCTATGCGGTCCCAGCTCGAAGGCTCACTTTTGTTTTTTGAATGTTCGTTGAACCAATGGGCAACCGCACCGAGTGGACGTGCTCAGGGCTCGGAGTCCACGTTAATGCAGTGCAGCGTTTCCCGTGCAAGCACGGAGACGCTGCCGGAGAAGGAGACGCTGCCGGAGAACGAGACGCTGCCGGAGAATTCAGCTGTGCGAATTCGAGTGCCGCTGACAGTTTGATATGATATGTCACGAATCAAACAACGTACTACACAGTACCATCAGCCACACTCGAAACAACAGACACAGACAACAATACGCACTACAATGCAGTCGCATGCATTGAACAACCAAGACACTTAAAGACTAAAGAGATAGAAAACCTATTCAGTCCAAAGTTCTTGGAACAAAAGTCTGGATGATACTCTTCCGAGAATCACTCACTCAAAGTCCAGCGTTGTTGTCGTTCCACTGCCTCCGAAGTTTCTCTTCTAGAAAACCTCGCGTCTTCACTTGGCCGCTCTCCAAGCTTCAAACTTCTTCACCGGCAACACGTCGGCTTCCCACACGCAGCTGTTGCCACGCGTCTTCGCTCGATAGCGGTAGACACACACTCTTGCCTGTAGCTCGAGTCTTCACCCCTTAGATGGAAATTCTCTTCTTCTCCACTTCCTCCTTCTCCTCCTTTGTCACGGAAGACACAAGGCTTCGCCCACAAGGCGGTACACTCTACGCACTCTGGCGCATACTTTCTTCTTCTCCTGCTTTGTCACTAAGGACAAAACCTTCACCGGCAGACGCGGCGAGATACCCTACGCACTCTGGCGTTAACTTCCTTCTTCTGCTGATCTCCCATCTCGGCTGCTCGATTAAATACCTTCCGCGCGAGATTCCAGAAAGTTCTTGTCATTTCGTCGGTGCGATGCGCAGCGAAGGCTGGGGGAAAGGGCGAGATGATACGGGGGCCGTCCGCGACGAATGACTCAACCCGGCATCACCACGCCCCTTTTCATCTAGAACGTTCGAGGGCTTCCTTGGGCGCCGATGAAAGGAGGTTCGTCGGCGAACCCACGCTTCCGAGGGGAGAAGGACGCGTGCCCACGCTTCCGAAGGAACCCACGCTTCCGAGGGTGAAGGACGCGTGAGGAGTCTTTGGATGCTTGTTTTCTTTTTTCTATCGTTGACCTCGCGCCGTCACTGCGGCGTTTCGTCGCGAGAATTTGGCGGCGCGCCCTTTTTTGAGCGCTCGTTTTGTGACAGTGGCAATATATATATATATATATATATATATATATATATATATATATATATATATATCGAAGCAAACCCTAAATGGTGTTTATGTTTGTCCTATGTACTGCATACTGCACACGTTGCATTCGAGTAGGTATACCACAATAGAGGAATCGCATGTTAGGCTTCCTCGCATGTTAATAGAAAACTTAGATTGTGTGTAGGTTGCTTTTTGTGTTTCCCGCATCGCCTTACATTCAAGACATCGTGACTCTAAACAAGTTCGGCATGAATTATTAGGGGGTGAGGTATTGATTTGAGAGTGGACAAGTGTGTCTTTGAGGTTGCCTGGTCGTCGGTAAACGATGCCAGGAGCGGATGCGGATGCGCGTTTCAGACGTTCACTTTGTTCCAGAATGTTGTAATGTCGTTTAAGAATTTGTTTACATTGGGGGAATTTGTGCTGTGAGTTAAGCAGAGGTTTGTTCGTTGTGGGTTTTCTTGCGGTGGTCGCTTCATAAGTCATCACGCTTCAGTTTTCTCGCTTTTTGAACGGCGTCGTCAATTACATGTAGGAGGTATTTTCGTTTATCGAGAATAAGTTTTAGCGTCTGTGAGCTCATGTCAAAATCAGCGTCTCTTGAGCAGGTTTCCTTAAACCGGTGAGCCTGGCTGTATGAAATATTGTTTTTACAGAGGCACGGGTGATCGCTTTGGTATTAGAGGTATTGTTGTCGATCCGTAGGTTTGCGATATAGGGTTGTAGAAAGCTAGTCTTCTTCTATCGTTATGGTGACATCAAGAAAATTTACGGTTGCTTGCGAGTAGGTGTGTTTGAAGTGTATGTTCGGATGTACAGCACTGTGTTACGTATTCGGCGGCTGGACGACAGCCGGCCCAGGAAAGAGACGACTCAAGCAGTGCCAGGAAGACAATCCCAGTTTATTCACCTTGCGGCGCGTTTTTAAGCGCTACGCAGCCAATCGCAGGTTGGCATGAAAGAAAAGAAAACAGCAAGATAACAGCAATCGGGCAATGTTATCAGAAAGCCCCGACGTAGAAAGGGCCTGTAAGTGTCGATAAAGCTGGGAAGTTCATCCTCGCTGTGGGTCCAAATAAGAAAGATTTCGTCTATGTAACTTCTGTATAACAGTGATTCCAAGGAACTTTGTGCAACAAACTCCAATTCTAGCTTTCCCAAACTATGCTGGCATATTTGGGTGCCACTTTGTACCCATAGCGTTCCGCTGATCTGTCGAAAATACTTTTTTGTTATATTCGAATGAATTTCATTCGAGGACCATCCTCGTCAAAGTTGCGATGGCAGAGAAATTTGGGGTGTTAGATTGTCTATGATATCTGTACATGTTTTGTAATGCAGCTATGCTGTCATCGTGAGGAATATTTGTATACAATAAAGAGACATCAAGAGTAACCAAGTAAAAATTTTTCGGCACACACAGCCCTGCAATGTTTCGAAGAAAATATGTGGTGTATTTTATGTACGACGTGAAGGTGCATGGAATGTGGCTTATTGGTTTGTTCACGTACCCTGATATGGGTTCAAATATTGTACCGATACATAGATACATACAGAAGTTTCATAGACGAAATCTTTCTTATTTGGACCCACAGCGAGGATGAACTTCCCAGCTTTGTCGACACTTACAATGCTGCACATCCGAACATACACTTCACACACACCTACTCGCAAGCAACCGTAACGTTTCTTGATGTTAACATAACGATAGAAGAAGACAAGCTTACTACACTCCTATATCTCATACCAACGGATCGACAATACCTCCATTACCAAAGCGATCACCCGCGCCTCTGTAAAAACAATATTTCATACAGCCAGGCTCACCAGTTTAAGCAAATCTGCTCAAGAGACGCTGATATTGACATGAGCTCACAGAGGCTAAAACTTATGCTCTATAAACGAAAACACCCCCACATGTAATTGATTACGCCATTCAAAAAGCGAGAAAGCTGAAGCATGATGACTTACTTATGAAGCGACCACCGCAAGAAAACCCAAAACGAACAAACCTCTGCTTAACTAACAGCGTAAATTTCCCTAATGTAAACGAAATCCCTAAACGACATTACAACATTCTTGAACAAAGTGAACGTCTGCAATGCGCGTTCCCATCCGCTCCTGGCGTCGTTAACCGACGACCACGCAACCTCAAAGACACACTTGTCCTCTCTCAAATCACTACCTCACCCTTAATAATTCATGCCGTCCTTGTTTAAATCCACAATGTCTTGTATGTAGAGCGATGCGAGAAACACACAAAGCAACCAGCACACAATCTAAGTTTTCGATTAACATACGAGGAAACCTAACATGCGATTCCTCTAATGTGGTATACCTACTCGAATGCAACGTGTGCAGTATGCAGTACATCGGACAAACAGAAACACCATTTATGATTCGCTTCAATAATCACAGAGCCCCTGCAAAATCAACCCCCAAATCTACCTCTGTCAAAACATCTCAATCTTCCTGAGAATGCATTAGACAAACTATCAGTAACGCTCTTAGAGACGGGATTTAAATCAAATCGAGAACGTGAACAACGAAAGTCATATCTTATCCACCGATTTAACACCCTAGATGGAGGAATAAATGCGAATACAGGTACACTTGCAGCAATTAAAGCATTAAAAAACAATAACGACAATAATAAAAATATCTGAGTGCACGGCACTGCAGCTGCGAAGAACACTGGACAGCTCAAAACAATTCCAAGTGTAACTACTCTTCCTAAGTACAGCTGTCGTCTCTTTCTGTTTTTACCTCACTATCCAATCGTGCCAAACATGACATGCCCAACAGCAACCCTGTGCACAGTCGAGAGGCCCCTACAGCTCGCGTAATCGTGAAGCGGGCAAGATTTGTCATTGCGCCCGTTTGCCAGCCTGTGCAACAATACGCGGAGCCCCTCTTCCTACGACGAGATGTCGACGGGACGCTCAGTAGTTGAAGGTTTAAACTTCTTAAAAGCTTTTCCCCCCCACACCGAACCGCCAGAGAAAGGAGGCGCCGTCTGGTCGGGAACAATGCGTTACTGAGATGTAGGATACACAGAAGGCAGACATCCTAAAGGTGAAAAGGAGAAAAGAGAGAAAGATGGAGGGGGAAGGAAAGAAAGAGTGAAAGGGGGCGCCCGGGGGAGTCCACCTTATATTCTCCTTTTTCTTTTCTTTTTTACCTTTTTTTCTTCTTTTTTCTTTCGTTTTTTTCTCTATTTCTCTCTCTCCCCCTCTGATTTAGGATTGTATAAAGCTGAGCACCAACAAACTGTACCCTCAATCCTAATGAATGCCAGACTCTAGTCCAAAACGTCGAAATAAATCACGTTGTGACTGCTCACGGAGGATCTACTTGACTACTTGCAATGCTATGGCCACTCAACCACTATGCCTGTACATATGTATACATATATATATATATACACACGTATGGGTATATATATATATACCCTTATGTGTATATATATGTGATGTTATATATGTTATATATATATATATATATATATATATATAGTGGGAGTAATAATTCAATGGGCCAGTTAGTCTTCGTGAAGGTATGGGATAAGGCACAACGGGAGCGTTGTCAACAAGGAGAAATATATTTATTTCCCAACAGTTTCGGGAGGTCCCCTCCCGAAACTGTTGGGAAATAAATATATTTATCCTTGTTGACAACGCTCCCGTTGTGCCATATCCCATATATATATATATATATATATATATATATATATATATATATATATAAACACTGTTATATATGTAATGTAGTATAATCAAACTACATAACAAGCTATGGGGGATGCTGTTTTTATTGCCTCTCTCTTTTTTACTGCAGCTCTACTAAACGCAACTTGCACAGATTGTGCCTTGGAGCCGCCTGCTCCTCGGTTTCTTACACTTGGATCTTCAGGAAAAGTGAACTTTGGCTCTGAGATCACAGGTCGTCCTTTGGCTACATCTCTTGGAGGACAACGTAACATAAGCATTGTGAATGGTGAGCCTACTGATTCCTTGTCATGCTTTACATAGAGAGAGCCTGCTCAAAAAAAGTAAGAACGGTAAATACCCGAAAGGGTAGTGCCACTTTACAAATATTAAGCTTAAGGCATTGCTCACATTCCTCAAGACAGTGCACTTTAAATACAAGAGAGCAGAACTAAAGTAATTGAGGACCAATTTGTTTCTAGAAGTAAACAAAAACCGGTAAAAAGCAATTTGCCGCTTTCGAAAACAAGAACACCAAAAAATTTAACCTGATTGATTGAATAATATGTGGGGTTTACCGTCCCAAAACCACCATATGATTATGAGAGATGCCGTAGGGGAGGGCTCCGGAAATTTCGATCACCTGGGGTTCTTTAACGTGAACCGAAATCTGAGCACACGGGCCTAACACATTTCCGCCTCGATCGGAAATGCAGCCGCCGCAGCCGGGATCCGAACCCAAAACAATTTAACCCTTCAATCATAAAAACCTGTGTTGCGCGAAAAAGATCTAGACTAAAAAAGAAGACAGAACAATGCGCAGGAAAACACATAATCCTGTCGTCTTTCTCAGTCCTGTCAATGCAACTCTCTGTAGGTGCTTCTGTAAAATTGAAACGGTGACATAAAAACTGGCTGTGATATACTGATATAAACTACAAAGACATCATTGACATCTTTTCTGCCGGAGAGTGGTGCCCTCTGCTTTTTAGAATGGCACTGATCTCCTTCAATACACGTGAAATAAATGCCATCAAAATCAATCCGGCAGTTTACAGAAAAGAAGTGCGACACATACTTTTCACACTGACTTATGAGAGTGTTTTCGAAAAGTGGGAAAACACTGTCTCATGAAGGCACCACTCCGTGACTGCGTCAACAGGTATTTTGTGGTGAGAAGACCAAAACAAGTGGCACAGGGTATTACTTCTCAAGTTGGGCAGAGGAAAGCTGTGCGGTCCTCAGCAACTGCAGTTGAGCCTCTTACGAGCCTTAAAAACGCTATGATCTGCTTCTGTAAAGCTTACTTCACCGCATTCATGAACCACTTCTTCTTCCTCCATTTTGCTGTCCTTGCTTATGCTAATGAAATTGTCAAGTGCAGATGTTATCCCACAGCATGTGCTTACTTTTCATAAGATATGTGATATCAAGAAAATATTTTGATGCATACCCATGATTTAAAGCATGCCACCCGTTACACAGATCGCAGCAGTATTCAAATGTTTCACTGACACAAGCCATTTTAAACTCAGTACATAGTAGAGCCAGGATATCGCTATCACGTTGAACTCTTGAAGGTGAAGCTGAAGAATCCCGCACTTGTCATACAAGACGAGGGGAAGAAGCAAGTAAAAGCTGCTCTGGGCAAAATTTCACAGTTGAAGGAAGCTGCATGTCTCGCTATCGTGCCTACATTATCTTTGAATAAAAATTCATTTTTAGACATTTCTGCTAAGTTTTGTTTCTGCAGCTTGCAGTTCCACTAACTGCTTAAAATGGTATTTGCTTTGAAAAATTTTCCTGCTCCCTCTTTTCTGCAAGTACACCACAGCAGCCTCATGGGAAGGTAAAGTGGGCACGGCGAAGCGGCTGGAAAGATGCCGCTAACGAAACGCTTCTTTTTCGCTGTACAGGCCGTGTTTTTCATGCTCGCCGGGCCATCGGAACCTTGCACTACCGGGAATGAAGTTGCGGCGACTACATCTGTCTCTGCTAACTACTGTCCATTGCCTTCATCGAATTTGGACATACTGGATACGCCCCCTCTGGAACATTGCATGCCCGTGACGTCATCGTTGGATCGCCCTTTTAAAGACAGGCCACACAGTTGGACCTTCAGTGGGCACGGCGAAGCGGCTGGAAAGATGCCGCTAACGAAACGCTTCTTTTTCGCTGTACAGGCCGTGTTTTTCATGCTCGCCGGGCCATCGGAACCTTGCACTACCGGGAATGAAGTTGCGGCGACTACATCTGTCTCTGCTAACTACTGTCCATTGCCTTCATCGAATTTGGACATACTGGATACGCCCCCCTCTGGAACATTGCATGCCCGTGACGTCATCGTTGGATCGCCCTTTTAAAGACAGGCCACACAGTTGGACCTTCAGTGGGCACGGCGAAGCGGCTGGAAAGATGCCGCTAACGAAACGCTTCTTTTTCGCTGTACAGGTTAGTTTTTCTCTTTCAAATCATAGGTCTGGAGACGAAATTGTACTTCTCATTGTGCCGTGCCCACGGACATGTCTTATTATTGCATATGAATGTTATTTTGTTTGCAAGTTATTGTTGTGTGGAGATGTCGAGCAAAACCCTGGGCCAACTGTTGATGAAATGTTTCATGAGCTCTTGAAGGGACAATCTGATATCCGAGCAGAACTTGTAAGCCTTAGAGCACGTTTAGACTCAACAGAATCATTAATAAGCACCTTTGGAGTGCGTCTGAATAATTTAGAAGCAAATGTTAAGCAACTACAAACTCAGAAGGGCGTGAGCGAATCGATACAGGAGTCTGTAGATTCCATTCAGCAGTTAATTGATATTCATCAGTCCAAGCTGGTTGACCTTGAGAATCGCAGTCGCCGGAATAATCTTCTTGTATTTGGTATCAGCGCTGCTGGGAGTGAATCTGAAGCAGAGCTACGTGAAAAGGTAGTGAAGGGCATATTTCATGATCGATTAGGGGTGAAATGCACGACAATTGCGCGGATTCATAGATTAGGCAAGCCGGTATCAAGCAGACGTCCTGTTATACTTTTTTTCCAAGATTATACGGAAAAGCAAGCTGTGTTGCGTCAAGCACATAAGCTGAAGGGAACCAAAATTATCTTCAAAATGACTACTGTTCTGACACACTCCGTAAAAGAAAACTGCTATGGGCAACTGCAAAAGCAGACAGAGAAAGCGGTAGCAAGGTTGCTCTTGTTCACGATAAGCTTCGTATTGATCACACCTTTTTCTGTTGGGACGACTCGCTTGATGCGCGTAGGAAAGTGTCACATGAGAGTGCCGTAGGGAATCCAGCTAGCACTTAGGGGAGCACCAACTTCGTTTGCTTTGCTTCAATGCACGGAGTATAACAAATAAAATTGAAAAGCTGGAAAATATTTTGCTCACGCACGATCCACATGTCTGTGTGATAACAGAGTCTTGGTTACATGAAGCCATTGGCGATAGCGAGATAGTTCCGCCGAACTACCAACTTTTTCGATGTGATCGTGGTTCTCGCGGGCGGTGGAGTGGCTGTCATTATCAAGTATGGCATTGATGTATTTATTGCTGAGCGTTTTCCAGTGAGAGAGAGTCTGCTTTTAAAACTTTTCATTTGCTGATATGTCATTTTTTCTCTGTGCGGTTTATCGATGTCCTAATGCTGATGATTCTTTTATGAGCGGTTTGTACGATGAACTACTACGTCTACGAAGCAAAAATCTTATTTTAACGGGTGACTTCAATCTGCCAGCCATTAATTGGGATGATATAAATTATGGTACTTCTTCTTCAGCTGACACACTCTTAGACATAATGTTTTCTCTAGGCCTTGAGCAAATGGTAGGACACCCCACAAGGGGGAGTTCGATACTTGATCTGCTATTTACAACGGAACTCTTTACCGAAGCGACTATCACAGTTGAAACCGGTATTTCTGACCATAGATTAATATCATTTGTTTGGGACAGGCATGGACGTTGTAAATCAGTGAAAACGCCAGTGAAAGTGTTGTAAGAGATTTCAATCGAGCGGATGATGTTGCAGTAATTGATTATTTAGAAACACATCTCCCCACATCTGTTAGTGATGTTGATAGAGCCTGGCAACGCTTCCGTGGTATTGTGGACTTCTGTACAAAGAACTTTGTACCGCTTAGGAGAATACGCAGGCGTTCACATAACCCATGGATAAACCGTGAGATTATACAGATCAAGAGAAAGATAAAAAGGTTACGAAAAAAACACAAGACTAGTACGCAACATTTTTCCGATCTTAAAGAAAAATTATTAGAGAGTGTTAGTAAGGCTAGGCATCAATTTTTTAACGACACACTACCTGAATTCATAGGACAGATCCTGATAAATTTTGGCGCTATCTAAGCAAACTAAAGAAGGCGTTTCTGATATACAAGTTGATGAGGTCACGATAACAGATCCGGCACTAATTGCTGATCATTTTAATAAATACTTTCAGAGCGTCTTTTCCGAACCACAGTATTATGAACTGCGAGACCCGATGCCCATAATCACGGATGATGTTCTGATAACTCGTGAAGGTGTTTTACAAATGTTACTTAAGGTTAATCCTAAGAAATCGTCAGGCCCTGACGGCATTGGTAATTCATTCCTACGACGCTATGCTGAACAAATCACTGACTCCTTACTGCCCTTTTCAATGTATCACTCAAATATGGTCAGATACCAGCCGATTGGCGTAAAGCTCGTGTTGTGCCGATCTTTAAAAAGGGTAACCGCTATTCCTTGACAAACTACCGTCCTGTTTCTATCACTAGTAGCTGCTGTAAATGTTAGAGCATGTTGTTGCAAATTACATTAACACATTTTTATCAGAAATAATATTTTGTCGCCTAATCAACATGGTTTCCGAAAAAATATGTCTACGGTAACACAGCTTGTGTCTACAGTACATGAATTCGCACGGGTTCTAGATAATCTGGGCAGACTGATGTGTTCTTTTTAGATTTTAGCAAAGCGTTTGATAAGGTGCCTCATGGAAAACTTTTGTTTAAACTCGAAAATATTGGGCTACCTTCGGGTATCGTTAAATGGATTCATATGTACTTAAATAACAGAACTCAATTTGTTGAGGTCAGGGGTTGTTCTTCTTCTTCGCTAAATGTTTCTTCTGGTGTGCCACAAGGTAGTGTGTTAGGCCCTTGTTATTCTTAATTTTTGTCAATGATTAGTTGATGTTGTACATAAGGACATATCCGTCAGATTATTCGCGGATGATTGTGTTATTTTTAAAGAAATATGTTGTGTAAATGACAACATATTACTTACACAGTCTCTTACAAGTATAGATGAGTGGTGTCAAAACTGGGGCATGGAACTTAATAGTGACAAAACAGTTCTCTTGAGAATAACAAGAAAACGAAACTCCCAGCCTTTATACTTATTTTCTCCGCAATAACCCACTCAAAGACGTAGAAAAATACAAATATCTAGGAGTCACTTTGACAAAGTCACTTACGTGGTCAGACCACATTACAAGCATATGCACGGCCTGCACTTAGGAAACTGTGGGTTTCTTAAGAGGAAACTTAAATCCTCAACGAAGGAGACCAGATTATTGGCATATAACACCTGCATCCGATCAAAACTTGAATATGCCTCGGTTGTTTGGGACCCTCAATGTAAAAAAGATATTGCCTTGATTGAAAAAGTTCAACGGAAGGCTGTCAGATTTATATTTAGCCAAATATAAAGATATGATTCGCCAACACAACTTATGCAAGCTGAACGACATCCAAACACTGGAAACTCGCAGGAAAATTAATCGGTTAACGTTCCTACACAAAATTCTTTCCGGTAAAGTTACAACAAGTCTGCCCAACTGTGTGAAACCTCTATCTTCTAGAAAAACAAGACATAAGCATAAATATTCATTGGCGCCAGTTTTTGCCCGTACCACTGCTTTTAAAAATAGTTTTTTCCCTAGGACTATTGCTGACTGGAACTCTTTGCCAATAAGTGCTTTTCAGTCCGAAGATATTGAAAAACAGCTTGAAACTTTTTTGTTTAGTTCTGAATGATGTATCCATATGGTGTGTATTCGCAGTGCCCGAGTAATGTAGTTAGTTGACTTCTGCTGCGCATGAGTGTTCTGATCATGTTTATGTGCCGTAACACTGTTGTGCAAGTGCACTATAAGTTGTCTAATTAGTGCTGTGACATTTGTACTTTTTTGTTGTTGTTGCCCCTCTGCTTGGGCCTAAGTATAGGCCTGCAGAACCTGTAAATAAATAAATAAATAAATAAATAAATAAATAAAGGGATGACC
>WOVY01011120.1:140000-191263 GCA_013436015.1 Rhipicephalus annulatus | reverse complement strand
ATGGCTAGGTGTAGCCTACTTGTAGACGGGGAATAACTACGAGGAAAACAATTTGGAGATGGTGAATTGCACAGGCGCTGATATAAAAAATATTGGACATGGGGCCGAAATATTCTTTAAAAACTTCAATGCCCACAACGTGGGCAATATTGAAAAGTATGCTAGACCCCTTGAACACGAGAACTACTACAGCCAGAACATTGCGAGCTTTAGCGGTAGAATCATCAAAGGGATTGATGACGCTTGCTACAAATCCTTCGGGAGAAAATACAATAGCAGCGGTGGGGAAACTGCACAGGATCTAGAATACAGGGCTTAGAAAATCAGGACCTAGATGCCCCGATAAATGAGCAAGAGGTCTTCGCGGCTGCAATGTCGCGATAAACCGTAACGTAAAAGGCTCGGCTCCGGGAGAGAGGACGAATAAACTAATGCGATGTTTGAGAAATATGAGCGATAAGCAACTTAGTTTAGTAACCCAATACTTTAACGAAAAGTTTGGGCAGGAGTAGAAATACCTAGCCAATGGAGGGAGGCCAACATGTTTTTTTATTCCAAAACCTGGAAAGAATAAAACACTCCACAACCTTCGGCCCATATCGTTGACATCATGCCTGGGCAAGCTTTTTGAGACGGTTGTGCACACCAGGCTTTCTCAATATATGGAAAGGGAGGATTATCTGTCTCACAACATGTATCGATTGAGACATAATTTTTCAACACAGGATATATTCTGCGAATAAAAGATGAAGTGATTCGGAATAATATAACCACTGAAGGCGAAAAACGTAGTCCCAGCACTGGATTTCAGGCAGGCATTCGATACAATCTCTCATGGGCAGTACTAGAAGAGCTACAATCATTGAATTGTGTGGTGCTCGAACATTTTGCTATATCAAATCATTTCTTTCCGACCACACAGCAACCATTGGCACAGAGAACATACGCTCCCAAAAATTTCCTATGCTAAATAGAGGCACACCGCACGGCGCAGTCGTTTCACCACTCCTCTTAATATAGCGATTAATCGACTAGCAAAGCCGCTGGAGCGAATCCCTGACCTCCAATTCGTGCTCTACGCCGATGATATCACTTTGTGGGTCAACCAAAGCTCACTGGGAAAGAAAAGAAGCAAACTTTACAATAAGCGACCGACACCGTCCAGGCGTTTGCTGAAGATCATGGCATGACATGTGCACCAGATAAATAAAAACTTATCCGCGTTCGTGGCAGAAATTATAGAAACAATCAGCCATACAACAAAGCATAGAAGATCAAACGCTGCCGGAGAGACAAACGATGACAATATTAGGTTTCTCGCTATAAAGCAACAAAAGAAACAAGCTATACAATCAAAATGCTGAAATGTACACTGAATAACATCACTCGAATGATTCACAGAATAGCAAAAAAGGGCAAAGGTCTAAACGAAGGAGAAACTCTACGCTTGGTACAAGCTTTCATCCTTAGTAGAGTCGCATATGGATTACCATATCAGAAGCTCACACCAACGGAAATTGAAGAGATTGACTTGATAATACGGGGACCATAAAAAAGCTGCCTTAGCTATATATTTAATGCACCCAATGACAAAGTCGAAGCGCTTGGTGTGTACAAACACTTTCGAAAAGCTTTGCGGCAGCAACACTTCTCTCGCAGAAGGATTACTATGCCTTTAAAAAGGTAGGCACAGACACCTCAGTCGCTTGGGGATACCCTACTAGACCACAATACTGCGGGGAGACCATTACTACCATGGTTAGGGAAACACGCTGCACATAACCGTCTGCCCCATTCCGCGAAACAGGAGTAAGTTGTACCATGGGCGAGAAGACAAGCTAGAGCTCGCCAGCTTTAAAGACAGTTGGCGAAAGCCGCGAAATAGTATACACCAACGCCGCTAAATCAAACGAGAGCTGCGTTATAGTAGCAGTTCAACCAATGCCGCATACCGCTAAAACTGTCGCAGCGTCAATTAAAACATCCTGTACAGCGACGGCTGAGGCGGTGGCGATTGCGCTAGCTATTCGAACTATAGAGGCAGAGAACGCCTCCGCATTAGTCTTGTCTGATTCCCAGGAAGCCTGCAGAATGTTTTTCTCCGCGTTGCATTACCGAATTTCGCCTTGAAATTACTAGGTGATAGGCTGATACCGGACGATGCTATAACTTGGGGCCCAGGCCACGAGGGTATCTCAGGTAATGCGCTGGCGCACAATTTCGCTCTTGATTTGAGCAATCGAGTGAGCAACGACACCGATAGTCAGTACAAACCATGCACTGCACGCGATATACTCGAGCATCATCGGAAGACAAGACAGCGTTATGCCCCACCGCACAAATCGCTTGAAGTTGACGAAGCTCGCCAGCTAAGACAAATTCAGGTTAACATTATCCACATTTGGAAGGTGGCATCACATAAACCCCAATGCATATGTAAACCACTGTCCGTGGTGCGTGTCATGACCGACGTTGCAACACGTCACAAGGGACTGCTGGATCAAGCCTGTGGAGGTTCAGTCGCCTCTGATACTCACGCTACTTGGGGGAGCCTTGGGAACCATCCTCGCCCGACCTAACCTGAAGACCGAAAGGGGTCTCCTGGATGAAGCCGGTCGAGCTGCAGCGGCCACTGGTGTCCTGCAATGGGGAAACCACCCTTGACAATCTCCCTTCCTTTTGTTTTCTTTTTTTCATAAATAAAAGTGTTGTTTGATCATCATTAATGCCCACGTACAGGACCTTGGCGGATATTCAAATACCAACGGCAGGTTATTGCTAGATTTATGCGAGCAACATAGTCTTTAAATAGTTAACGCGGCGCCTAAGTGTGAGGGGAAGATCATGTGAACAATTTTACACAGCCAATTGACCATTCATTATTGTCTTATGACAAAGGGAACCAATGACAAACTTAGAGAGAGGAGATTAGACGAGGAAGGCATTAGCAGCTCGGGTAGAGATAGTAAACACGTAACATTACAAGGTGATATAAAACTGAAAATCGGAACATGATTGATTGATATATGAAGTTTAACGCCCCAAAATCACCATATAATTTTGAGAGACGCCGTAGTAGAATACTCCGAAGTTTTGGGCCTCCTGTGGTTCTTTAACGTGCACCCAAATCTGGGCAACCAGGCCTACAGCATTTTCGACTTCATTGCAAATGCAGCCACGTGATCTTTGCTGATTTCTTGTTGTCTAAGCATTGCATTTTTTAATTTACATTCATAGATACAGGTTGAGCAGTTTTTCTTGAAGTTATCTGACTTTGTGTTCAAATTTTATTATACCTATATTCACGAATTCGGGTGCCTAAAACTGCGTTTCCCCAGTGCATTTATGGGGCTAAAAACACGTGTTTTAGTGCCTAAAAATCTGAACTCTGGTTAGCAACCATGATGAGCGAGAAAGCAACGCGAGTACGTTTTGTCTAAGTCACAAACATTTAATTTCTTGCGACGACACAGAAATAAAATAAATACGTGTAGGGCGCACGTTTTAGACCACCTGATTTAGAAGGTTCGCTCTTCTAGCTCCCGCTGTTTTGATGCTGCGAATTCCGTGAAGGCCTGATGTTTCTTCACGCGCCTTCTGCGATTTACTTCTGTATCACTATGGGCAGAGCTTCTGGCAGAGGTGCCACAGTGGAAACCACCACTCAACCCTTGACGTGCGCTTCCATCGATGGGGACAGCTGCGCTGTCAATGTACTGCGCTGCCACTACTGCGCTGTACGAATGCCACTGGTGAAAACTTGTACGGGTAATAATATAGTACTTGGGTATCAAAATAAATACAAATATTTTAATGTGTGTGAAAAAAGATTTTTTGTTATTTCGCACTCACTTCATCATCTTCTCAAGGTTTCCTAATAAATAATAATAAAATTATAATTAATAAAATTCGGTACAAGCGACAGGAATTTAGTATACAGAAGGAGGTCCCATAGTCAAGTGACTGTATCGGGACCTCCTGTACAAATGCAATGAGTTATTAAACACATTAAAGCATCAGCGTAAGTAGAGCGTAAGTATAAATCAAAGCGTAACAACTGAACGCTAATAAAAATAGAGAAACATAATAAATAAAGGTGTGAAGTACAAAAAAAAAAGCGATAGAACAGTTTAACAATCTATATAAAAAAACTAAAATATACAAAGAGATAAAAAAAAAACAAAAAAAAACAATAAAAAGAAATACAAAAAAACAGACCAAACAAAAGCATACGTCAAATAAAACAAGCCAGTAAGTCTTATGGTTAGTCCGCATGAAGCAAATACAATTTATACTGTTTCTTAAATTGATTGAAAGAGCTGATAGATTTTATGTTAAGTGGGAAGAGTATTCCACAATGAGATTAGAAGTGAATTTAACCGTGTTTGTTTGCCATAATTAGTACGTATACTGGGTAGAAGGAAGTTGTTGTTTAGTGCAAATCGGGTATTACTATAAATAACAAGATCAGAAGATGGGCAAAATGGTAGGGGGAAGTTGATTATTAAGAAGTCTGTAGAAAAAATGCCAAAGGTTGAATTTAGTAAGTTCATTGAGAGTAAGGATGTTATTTTCATGAAGTAAAGATTTAGCATTAGAAAAACGGTGGCTGGATGTAATTAGTCGAATAGCATGAATTTTGGACGATTTGAAGAGACGAAATGTGAGTATTGTAAGTATTGCCCCAACATGTTATACCGTAGGTAAAATGAGAATGTACGAAAGAGTGATAGAGAGATAGTAATGTGCTGCGTGAGAAGTACGGGCGCGTTTTGACCAAGACTCTTATACCATATGCTAATTTTTTTTTTTATGTGAGCAATATGTCTCTGATATTTTAAATTGCAATCTAGAAGGATGCCAAGGAAGGAAGAAAATGAGCAAGGAGAGATAGAGTGGGGGCCAAAAGTAATATTAGGTGCTGATGTTACAATCCGCTGGTGTGAGGTGAAAACAACAAACTTGGTTTTAGAAGCATTAATAGACAACATATTAGTATTACACCATTTGAAAATACTTTCTAAGTCAGTATTTAAAATGGTTACAAGAGATGAGATGTCTTTATGAGAGGTGAATATGGTGGTATCGTCGGCGTACAAAATGCATTGTGATGAAGACAGACACTTGGGCAAATCATTAATATAAATCAAAAACAGAAGTGGCCCCAAAATGGAGCCTTGGGGCACACCAATGTTAGTGGTTCGCTGTCGGGAATAGACGTTGGAAATAGAAACAACTTGAACTCTGTTGTGTAAGTAGCTTTTTAGTAATGAAAGAGCAGGGCCGCAATGCCAATGGACTCCAGTTTAGTGAACAGAATATTATGATTTATGCTGTCAAATGCTTTTGTTAGATCGATGAATATTGAGGCAACTAGGCATCCTTCGTCTATTAATTTTTTTATCTGATCAGTAAGATGAATAAGCGCCATCTCTGTTGAGTAGCCATGGCGAAAACCAAACTGAGAGGAAGAGATAATGTTAAACTTGGAAAGATATTTAGTTAGTCGTGTCTCAATGAGTTTCTCAACCACTTTTCCAAGGAATGGTAAAATACAAATAGGACGGTAGTTGTTTAGTAATGATTTATCCCCCTTTTTAAAAACAGGGATAACTTTGCCACGCTTCAATTCATAAGGGAATACACCATTCTTGAACATCAAATTAACAATAAATGAAAGAATGTCTGATATTATATGCACAATAGATTTTATGTTAGCAGGATGGATCTCATCTATGCCAGCACTAGTCATTTTTATATTACGAATAACATCAGTTATTTCATCCGGTATTGTAGGAAATAAAAGAATGAGTGGGGTAAGCGAGAAGTGTTAATGCTTTCTGTAGGAGAATTGGTATTATCAGGGAAGAAGAAGTTGCTAAAAGCCTCAGCTACTTCTGAAGGGGAATCATATTCTACTCCATCAATTATAATTCGACGTACCTCGTCTTGTCTCGAGTTCCTGTTTAAGAAAGAGTTCACAATCTCCCATTTCTTTTTAGTGCTAGAAGCATGTTGGATTCTTTCTTCAAAATAAAGTCTTTTGGCAGATTTAAGTTTGTAGTTAAGAGCATTGCAGAAGATTTTATATCGGGCACTTAAGTTCTTGTTAAAAGGTTGTTTTTTAGTTTTTCTATACAAGTTATCTCGTTTGCGCATTTCTGTTAATAGCTGTTGCGAAGCCATGGATTGTGAGAGAAAGCGATGATTTTTTTACATTTTGTTTTGAAAGAGAATTTCATTAAATGCGTTGAAATCAGTGAAAGAAATTTAGAAAAGCTTTCTGTGGGTTGTTTATTGACTTAATTTCAGTCCAGTTAGTGCTAGCAACAGCTGTTTTAAAACTTTCTTTGTCCAGCACATATCTTGTGTGAGAAAAGGAATGCGGTCGAGCATTAGTATTGAAGCGTAGGATGATGGGGTAATGATCACTGATGTCAATGTGTAAAACTTTTGCCTCTGGTGGGTCTAGTAAGTTAGAGAGAGCATGATCAATGAGCGTACATGAGCCTGAAAAATCTTCTCGCGTGGGAGCGTCAATCAGGCAATCATATCCGTAACCATGAAGCAGACTAGTATAGTTGATACAGATGGGTGATCCTTCATCAAGTAAGTTTAATGTTGAAATCACCCATTATGACAACATTTTTATTTTCTATTGAAATTTTATGCAAAATATGGTCGAGATTAGTACAGAAATCACTAATTGGTGATGAAGGAGAACGGTAAACACAACCAAATATGAGGTTCTTATTGTCACCAGTCAAAGAGCAGTTATCTATTTCAACCCAAACAGACTCACAGTTATCAACGGTTAAGAATAGGTCATGTCTTCTTCGATAAGCTATTCCAGAAGAAACAAATATGGCAGCACCACCGTAATTACTGGTTATTCTGTTGCAGTATTCAGATTTAAAGTTATGAAAGCAATATAGATTTTTGTCATCGTCAGACAACCAAGTTTCAGTGATGGCAATCATTGAAAATGAACAAGAAAGCGAAGTAAGGAAACCGTCAATGATGTCAAACCGTTTATGAAGACTTCTTGCATTAAAGTGAATAATGGAATGAAAACCATTCAGAAAAGAGTGCAATTGATCTGGTTTTAGTACGGAAGCCATGATTGTACTATCCATAGTATAAACAAACAGCTTTATACTATTTTGTTTAGGTCAGATTCGTCCCGAATGCGTAGAACTTTACTAGTAGTTGTTTTCCTGGCCTTAATTTGGCAGTTGTCAGTCCACAGGAACAACCATTTTTTTTCTTTTTTCAATGAAAGAGCTTTGGAGAAGAGAGTCTTGTTACAGGCTGTGAGATGCTCATTTACAAATACGGGAGATTGGGACTGACTAGACAACCCTATATCACTAAGACAGAGCCTGGCTTTACGCGCTTTGCTAACAAAATCGGCCTTCTTGGTTCTAGAACAAAATCGAGCAATGATGTTTTTCTTGTCAATAGATCGGGTAGGCACGCGATGAACAATATCGAGATCATTGGGCAAAATGGGACAACCAATTTTGTCCCCCACTGTTTTCAGGATTTCAACACAGTCTTCTCCTTGGGTACATGGAATGCCCTTGATCTCGACATTGCTGAGACGAGAGTACTGTTCAAGCTCCTCGACCCTGCGGGTCAATGATTGGTTCTGGGATCGGAGTTGCGTATTTTCATCGGACAACGCAGAATTTTTGCACCGCATATCCTCAAGAAGTCCATTCAAATGCTCAACACTGGAACTCAGCGAGTCAACTTCTCTCTTAAGTTCAACAACGTCGATCCCAGATTCCCTCATCCTCAGCAGGATCTTACCAAAGATGAGCTCACTTGTACCTTTAGCTATATTGTTAAGCCTGTCTTCCAACGCCTCAACTTGTTTTGACAGTTCTGCATTCGTCGGCATGGTACAAGTAAGAAACACACTCAGGAAGAAAAAAAAAAAAGCGAGAAGAAAAGATACACTTGATGGCAGCAGCAGCAGCAGCAGTGAAAAATTAACAAGAGGAAAAAAATTGACGTCGGAATACCTGCGTAGAACAGAGGATTCAGGTTTAGATGACGCTCATGCGATGCCGCTGCTGCCAGTGAAGAGTGGGCGTCGATGCCGGCTTGTTTATAGGGTGTCGCCGCGATAGCAGCGATCTCCAGCGGTGGACTTGCCGATATCAGCGACGCAGCACTAAGAGGCTGCGCAGTCGCAGATTCACCCACGTGGGCGACTCAGCGCTGTCCAAAAGAGCTAATCGGCAGCACAGCACCACGAAGATGATCACCGAAGAAACAGCCACAGACAAGGACGGCTGCGTAGAACAGAGGATTCAGACTAAGAATTCAGACTAAGGATTCAAACTAAGAGTTCAAAATGAAAAAAACATTTAAGGCCCCGAACCACCATCACCAACCACCAGAGTCATGACCAAGAGCCCAGAGTGCCTATCATCGGCTAGGTAGGTGGCTGTGGGAGCACAGACACCGGTGGTACGCGTTGCCAGGTTGCCATCTTTCCAATCGGAGTTCTCGTCTCACTCTGGTCGGAGAGAGTAGGTCAGTGCAGAGCCAACCTGCCCGTGGAGCCGTGAAGGCTCAGCGGACGGTTATCTCGACCGTTCGCCAGTCACCGGCGGGGATGGTTCAGAATGCTACCGCTATTTTTTTTTATTTTTTCGATTGCTTTGTTTTCCCTTCATTTAGTCTTTTGTTATATGAAAGTGCGTGCGGATTAAAACTGAGGTCGTGAAAAAAAACAACTGCGTCACAGCTCGGCTTTTCGACATTACCCCGTATAGTGCGTCTCTTGCAGAACGTCATGTTAATGGCAGCTAGTGCTGCCTGCAGCCACACAGGGTCAAAGAGGGGGACACGACGGGACCTTATACTAACTACAAGGTGAGCGGTAACTGCACGTCATTTTCGCTTTACATTCCTCTAGTAGATAGTCATATTTTTACGCGAACGAAGGAATTGGTAATGGACATTGCCTTCTACAGCAGGTTGCAGCAACCATTGTGATTTTGTTCGGGGAAAAAATATGTCAACACTCTTGGTGAATTTCTATTCTATCCGTCGCCGTCTTGCCCCAGGCATGCATAAATATTTACTGGTAGTACGCGTTGAGCGTTGGGTCCGCGACGCGTTTATTAAAAAACGAACACAGGTCAAGCGCTCAGCGATCCGAGTCGGAGCTATCACGAGCACGAACCACGGTTCTCTTCCTCGTCTTTTGCAGGCACTACTGATTGCACCCTATCTATTCTACAAATCATTCCCCCGCGAAAAAGGAGCCATCCTGGCGACCTAAGGCACAGGTACGACTGGTGGGTCATAGTGCGCCTTCAGTCGGTTGACGTGAACAGTCTCACGGCCGCGACAGCGGCGGTCTGTGAATGACTGTATGGGCTCGACAATGTAGTTTACCGGGGATGCTTGACGCAGGATGCGGCAGGGGCCCTCATACTTAGGCAGCAGCTTTGAAGAAAGCCTCCTGGAGCTGAGGAGGCAACGCGAGGCCACACCAATGCTCTAGGGGAATATGACTGGGGATGCAGGTTGGCGCCATAGCGGTCCTTTTGGTGTTCTTGGTCTTGTGTACTTAACGAACGTGCTAGCTGCCTTCATTCTTCCTCATAGGTGGTGACTTCTGAGATAGTTGCAGACTCTGAAGTATCTGGGTGATACAACAGAATGGTATCTATAAATGAGGAGAATTCATGGCCATATAGAAGAAAGAAGGGAGAAAATTCAGTCGTGTACTGAGTGGCGCTGTTGTACCCATTGGTGACAAATGGTAGTATGCGGACCCAGTTGGTGTGGTCAGCAGATACATAAATTGACAGCATGTCACGTGACGTGCGGTTGAAGCGTCCAGTCATGCAATTGGCTTGGGGATGGTACGCACTGGTCGTTCGATGAACAACTGCATTCACGCAGGAGGTCTTGTACGGCTTCTGAGAGGAGCGTGCGTCCACGGTCGATGAGTAACTCGCGAGGAGCGCCGTGGCAAAGAACAAGTATGTGAAGAATAAATAAGCCGACTTACCGTGATGTAGCCTCTCGCAGCACGGCAGTCTCAGCATACCGTGTCAAATGATCAATAGTGACAACCGCCCAGCGATTCCCGTCAGGTGTGCATGGAAGTGGGCCGTATAAGTCAATTCCGATGCGATCGAAAGGTCGGGATGGGCAGAGCAACGGCTGAAGTTGTCCAGTGACGGCATGTGGTGAACTCTTCCGGCGTGGACATTTGGAGCATGAACGCACATATTGGCGGACAGATCGGTACATTCCACGCCAGTAGTACCGCAGCTGGAGGCATGCATACGTCCTTATTACAGCAGCGTGGCCGCATTGGGGGTCCACATGAAACGAGGCGCAACTATCATCACGTAGATTGCGAGAAATCACAAACAACCACTTGTGACCTTCACTGAGGTAATTGCGGCGGTAAAGTAGCCCATCGCGCATGGTGAAATTGCGAGCTGTGCGCCGCAGTGAGTGAGAGGCGGTACTCGGTGACGGCATCAATAGGAACTCCATTAAAGACATTATCCAAGGGTCTTGACGCTGCTCGGATAGCATGTCAGCGTGTGTGAGGGAGGCAGAATTGTAGGTAGAAACAGGCGCAATTGCACAGTCATGGGGGAGCGGTGATCGAGAGAGAGCGTCGGCGTCTGAATGTCGGCGCCCTGACCTGTACACGACGTGGATGTCGTAGTCTTGGAGTCGTAATGCCCAACGGGCTAGGCGACCAGATGGGTCTTTTAGAGACGACAACCGGCAGAGGGCGTGATGGTCAGTCACGACATCAAATATCCGACCATATATGTAAGGTCTTAAGTTGGCGATTGCCCCAATGATGGATAGACATTCTCCGTGACTGAATAATTTTCTTCAGATCTGGTCAGAGTACAACTCGCGTAGGAAACGGCGTACTCATCGAAGCCAGACTTTCGCTGCGCAAAGATAGCGCCAAGGCCGACTCCACTAGCGTCCGTTTGGATTTCGATAAGGGCGTCTGGGTTGAAATGACGGAGAATCGGCGGCGATGAAAGAAGATGAGGTAATTTTGCAAATGCGTCATCACAGGTGGACGACCATGCCAAGATACCTGGGCTGTCAGCAAGTAGACGTGTTGGAGGGATCATTATAGATGTGAAATTACGAATAAATCGTCTAAAACACGGGCATACCCTATAAAGCTCCGGAGTTCTTTGAGTGTCGATGGCTTAGAAAACTCGGTGACGGCACGGAGCTTGTCTGCGTCTGGTAGAACGGCGTCCTTGCTGACAACGTGCCCTAACATTGCGAGCTTCCGTGCGGCGAAGTGAAATTTCTTCAAATTCAGTTGTAGCCGAGCCTGTGTGAGGCATTCCAGGACACTTGCTAGGCGCTGGAGACGGGTATCGAACTCTTTTGAAAAAACCACGACGTCGTCCTAACAGCAGAGGCAGGTATGCCACTTGAGACCTCGAAGTATGTTGTCTATAAGAAGCTCGAATTTAGCCGGGACGTTGCAAAGGCCGAACGGCATCACGTTGAACGCGTACAAGCCGTCAGGAGTTACGAACGCAGTTTTGGGCGGTCGGCTTCATCCATAGGTACCTGCCAGTACCCCGACCGAAGATCCAGTGAAGAGAACTCCGCTCTTTGCAAACAGTCGAGCGCGTCATCATTTCTGGGGAGCGGCTAGACATCTTTGCGCGTGATTTTGTTAAGCCGCCTATAATCAACATAGAAGCGGATGCTACCGTCCTTCTTTTTCACGAGCACCATTTGGGATGCCCAGGGACTGTGGGACGGCTGTATGACTCCCCGGCTAAGCATGTCAGTCACCTGGTCTTCAATAATCTGATGTTAAGCTTGAGAGATGCGGTATGGACGCTGGCGCAGGGGTGCATGGCTGCCGGTGTCTATATGATGAGCGATCGAAGTTGTTCTGCCCAAACTGGGTTGCTTGTAATCGAAAGACATCCGAAAGCGGCCGAGAAGCTTCAAGAGTTGCGTCCGCTGAACGCTGGGAAGGTCCGAAGCAATGAATGGAAGGAAGGCACCTGGGGTAGATGTGTTGGCCGTGGTATCGAGATTAACGCTCGCGACATGGAGGCTCGCTGTGCGACCAGGTAGTGAGTTAGGCCAGACTGAATCAATGTCCTCAGGTTGCCCTATACATTCTCCATGGAACATAGTGGTTGGGATTGAAAGCAGGTCCGTGACGTAAATGGTTGTGGAGGAGTTCTCGATCGTGATAACAGCAAATGGGAGAATAAAGTGCTTACGGGAAGTGAATTTCGCTGGCGGCGTAAACAAGGCGGTAGAGAAAGCATAGTCGCAGGAGATTGGCACAATAGCAGACGACATAGGTGGGATATCCGTGTCCTCGGTGATGACGACACGAGAAAACGATGACTTGGCAGGAGCGATGTCCGAGATTGCTGATAATTCAAGCTCGGCACGGGCACAATCGTCAATGGCATGATGCATGGAAAGAAAGTCTCATCCCAATATAACGTCATGCGAGCAGTGCGGAAACACGACGAATTCAACCACATACAAAACGTCCTGAATGAATAGACGAGCTGTGCACGTGACGGAAGGTTGTATGTGATGTGCGGTCGCCGTGCAGAGAGAAACACCAGAGAGCGGAATCATAATCTCTTTCAACTTGCGGCACATTACTTCGCTCAACACGGACACAGCAGCTCCAGTATCTAAATAAAAGCCACAAAATAAATCAGAAGAAAAAGACAAAATGCGCCACCATGATTCCCCGTTTGGGACTACTCGCTTCAAAGCATGCACCTTAAAAAGCTATGTCACACCCTGTCGTTCTTTGATATGCTAATGGCGAGCTTTCACGCTGGTGCAGTGCTTATTTGAGATGTGCTTTTAGTATACTTAGTACCACCCTATAGTATTAGCGAAAGGTTCGCTTTAAAGCGACGCTCCTACATTTCGCTTGAAGGGCTCTTGTGAAGACATTAAAAGGTAGCCCATTCTTGTACTCATTCGTGTATTTTGACGCTGTTCGACAGGCAAGACGCCGTTACACTATATGCGCGGTGACCTGCCATGGGCTACCTATTACTACAGCCATGGTAAAGGTAGCCTTTGCCTTAGAAGCAGAAGAAGCCGCCATACCCCTCGCCATCTCTGTTAAGGCAACGATTCACATCTTGTATGATCATAAAAAGGCGCTCACGAACGTCATGATAGGCTGTGTTGGACCATATCCTCAAACATAAACAACGGATCGATGTATAGGATGCCCGCTTGAGCAGGGAATGTGGGGAATACGGTGGCTCACCGCACCTGACGAGGTTTCATCAACCTGGAGGTTGACCTCTTAGCCCTGGACTACACGCAGGAAGGGATTTCCACATATAATGAAATTACCGCTTACTACAGAAAAAACCGCAAAACATACCAGGTCCCTAACAACAACCCCCCAACTCAACAGGCTCAGATCTGGCGGCAAACCCGGACAAATTTTTTTCCGAGCCCTTACCGCCTGTCTGCATTTTACCCAGAAGACAGGTAACCCCACTGCCAATATTGCGGCTGCCTGAAGGCGACTCGAAATCAAATTATTTCAGAATGCGAGGGGAACTCACAACCGAAGACAATACTGCTACTTTCCTCCCTCGAGGCGTGGGAGTCACTCCGTCATTTCCTACCCTATTCAGGCAGACGCACCTAACAGGGCTGAAAATGAATGGTCGTGCCAAGATACTGGCCACCACCCTTCGCACCACCGGAGCACTCAATTCAACGATCTTGTTGGGCCTTTCAATAAAGTTGTTTCTCTCGCGCGTGATGTGGAACGCCGTACGAACAATGCTTCGAACGCCTCACCCAGCAGGAAGCACGGAGGAGTCACTCAACGCGCCACACTGTTTCACAAGAAGGCGCTCGCAATACTCCACACTTCCAGCGCGCTGCCCAAACCCAAAGTAACAACTATGACAGTTCACAGTTCATCATTGTGCTTGAGCAGCCTGGTGCGAGTGTCAAGCTCGGAGATTTGATAGTTCGCGCTTGTCCTATGTGTCTTCTTTTCGTGTACTTATCGCGCTTGATCGACACTCCAACAGAATTCTGTTGCTTGGCATTCATCGCGGGACATTGTAATTTGAGGCTAAGCATTCACTGTTTCGTCCTTGATGTGAAACTGGCTTTGGTTCATAGCGCTTCACAATAGTCAGTTCAGGTATGTTTTGTGTACAGCAAAGTTTGAGAAAAACTAATTCTTGCGTACCGATAAGTCAGCATTATAACTCATTGTGAATGAGACAGCTCGCCCATTGTTGTGGGGGTCCCAATATATAGCTTCCAAACGCAATGCTTTCATACATCCTTATTGAAGTCAGTTTTTTTTGTAACATGTAAGAAAAGTATTTATTATGTTTGGGCGCTGGCGGCTCTGTGGTATATGACAAAATTATGAGCTTCCGTTTTTTCTAGTAGCCCTCATTCACAGTTACTTTACCCCTTTGCTGTGCCATGTCTTTTGGCAACACATATAGCCGTCATCTTGCTGCGTAATAATATATTGAGCATCAGGCAATTCACTATATCTGTTTTCGATTGCTGTGCTGTAGTGCATGTGCTATTTTGCGATAACATTGCATTTTCCCCAATTATCACCATTTTAGGTATAGCTCATCGCTCCTTTAAAAAACCGAGTCATCTTCTATGCAGCACAAAAGACTTGGCATATTCCAAAACATCCAGAGAATGATGTCGGCACCGACACTCAAGGGCACTCGATGACAATATACTAATTAACAAAGATGATGAGTAAGACAGGGTTACTCCAAGTGAGACTGTTCAACTAACTTCTTGTAGCTTGCTTCACAATCATTTCAAAGCGGAAAGGACCCACATGATGACATTGGTAGTCAAACCATGCTTCTTTGTTTATTATCAGCACCAAACTTGCGGAAGAAAGTTATTTGTGCCGTGAAATATTTGAACAGGTACAAGGTTACGGTAGAAAAGGGACATTGCATAAGCGGTGGGCCTCACCATTCTGTTCCAAGGTCACTATGTAATGCAGCGAAGTGGTACAGGTGGCGATGAAAATTGTGACGTATGACTTTGTAGTATCTGGACCAGATATAAAGCAAAAAATTAAATCAGCGCATAGTTGGATCATGTGAGAGGAGAGACAAACCAAGGTAGACAAGATAACCAACGAGCTCTCAATTGTGCGGAGGATGGCGTAATGACCTACCCTTAAACTGAATGCGCAGGTAACTAACCCGAACGCTGAAGTCCCACAGATTAGCTTTACTAGCTGACAAGAGCAACACCCAAAACTAAACCTATAATACATGTCGAAAGAGCGTAAGATAGCGCCGCAAAACATATTTCTAAATGCTAGGCGCCTTCCATCAATCGGAATTCAGTAACTCACCTTTTGGTTCTGCCATAGCAATCGGATCATACGAAAATGAAACCTGCACAATATGCATGAACTACAGGGTACTCTATCACCAACAGTACTAATAGCCCTGTTGTATACTGGACGTTTAAATGTCATTCGAATGAAATCACATGTGCATCTAAGGACATTATGTGACTGCTACACAGAGATATATATAAATCACTAGAATCTAAGTGAGTTAGGCTATCGTATGAGTTCGAGAAACACATTCGCCGTCGCATTCGAACTGATTGAGTACTCTCGATCCCATTGATTACAGAAAAAATGGCATTAAGCATACTCAATTTGACCCGCATTCGTGGAAACCCACAATTAATGTTGCTTTTCCGGGATATCTCAACTTTACGAAGGCAGCTGTACATAAGGTTGTGGCAAAATGTTCTTGGGGCGAAGCTCCTTATAGCGGCACCCATTCATCCCTCGTAGGCGTTGTAGTGTGTAACAAGAATAACATTTTGGCCTTCAAGGTAGTGCCAGTGGGAGACTTCTTCTGTGCGTTGTTGAACAATAAAAAGCAGTGCTAAATGTACATGCCGATGGCTGCTAATGGGAAATGAGAGACATGAGCATTCGGCTTTTAGTTAACGCGCACGCTGCGATGCTCATTAGCAGCCATTGGCATGTACATTGAGCACTATCTGACAAGAATAGTTGCTACATTATACTCCCTGGGTGTAACCTTCTTAGTTTTAGAAAGGTTTAGCGAGCGTTGAGCCTCAGTGCCATGAATACAATGAACTAGTATATACCATGAACTCGAGGTGGTTAAAGGCGGGAAGTAGATACGAAGCGCAAGCCGTAAGAAAGTGTGTGTGGGCCACCTCTCGTTTGGTCCTTGGTATGTCCGCTGGATGGCAGTGCTTCTACATGGGGAATATATGATGAAAAGATGCGAGATGGTGGTACTTGAAGTGTTGAATAGGTGGACGACCGGACACACAGACAGATGCATGGATGGACGCATGAACTGGCGCACGGGCGGATGCATGGACGAACGCAGGGACGGACGCACGAACAGACGCACGCACGGGCGGGCGGATGGACGCATGGACGGTCACACAGACGGACGCATAGACGGACGGAAGCAAGAACGAATGGACGGACGAATTCTTGGCCCCGCTCTTCCTCGTTCACTCCGTGAATATGCTGCCAATTTTTTTTACTTTCTTCCTCAATGACGTCTCGCCACTGTCGGCCATATTCTAAACAAGCAGACACCTCGGTGCCCGTTAGTGCGTGTATTTCCAGCGATGACATCAGAATATTTTTCTTTTCTTAATCTTTCGATGAAGTTTCTTCTTCTGAATTATGCATAATTTTCGCACGACCAATTACAAAGCAACTAAATGCATCACTTTCTGCAGCTTCTCGTCGTCGATCAGCGGCTCTCCCATGTCAGCCACGTTTGTATTCATTCTATCGGCTGCACCTACCGGCTAAGTAAATCATATGGGTGTAAGGTGGTTATATATTGCCACCTGATATGCTTGGGTGAGATCCGGGAGTGGAAGAAGACAAAGACGATCTGTCTGAGCTGCTGCTTGGCTAGTCGACTCAACGAACCCAATAAACCAAGTTTGTCTTAAGAAACGTGACAAGACTGGTGGAGGAGCTGGGTACAACGTCTCACGATCCACCCGATGCCCAAGACTCCGTTCAGCAGCCGGAACACAAGCCCTGCACCCGTGGACACTCCTGTTCACAGAGTAAGCCACCGCCAACGAGGCCTACCACCTGAGACACCAACCACTGGCGCAGCGACTATGACTTCGACACAAGATCCCGTGCAAGCTCTGACACCTTCCACGCCAATCTACTGCACCGTCCAGAACCCGCTCATGCCTAGCCCCTTTCATGGAGAGCAGCATGAAGATGTTGACGACTGGCTGAGTGAGTTCGAACGTGTCGCAGCGATAAATTACTGGGATGATGCCGCGAAGCTCCGGAACGTGTACACTTGCCTGAAGGACGGTGCCAAGACGTTGTTTTTGAACAGGGATGATGTTCTGACATCTTGGCGCGAGTTCCAGCGTCGCCTTCTGGAGACCTACAGGAGTCCCGACCGCCGCGAACGAGCGGAGCGTGCACTACAATCACGCATCCAGATGCCAAACGAGACCGTCTCGATGTACGTTGAGGACATGACACGGCTTTTCAAGCGAGCGGATCCTGCTATGGCAGAAGAAAAAAAGTTGCGCTACCTCAGGCGTGGTGTGAAGGAACAACTTTTTGCTGGTTTGGTGCGTAGTCCCCCTAAGAGTGTTGCTGAGTTCTTTACTGAAGCGGCAACAATGGAGCAAGTACTGCACCAACGGTCTGCCCTGTTTGACCGTCAAGTGAATGCTGCCTCAACCCCCGAAATTTTTGCCACCCCTGGGAGCAAGAGCCCCGAATGGATTCGCGAGATCATCCGATCTGTCGTCCGGGAAGAAATGGAAAAGATGTACGGGACAAGACCAATCGATGTTGGTTCTATCACCAGTGTCATTCGTGACGAGGTCCAACAGGTGTTGCACGCCCATCGTTTTTCGCTGATGTCGGTTGATCCGGAAAACAACTCCTGTGTCTACTGACAGTCGCCGTCGTACGTACGCGGAAGCCTTGCGATCTGCCAAGCCTCGTTCTGGTCAAGGAGTCCCGACCCAGCCAGTGCCGCACGTCCCGATCCAGACCGTGCCGCACGTTCCGCTTCAGACAGTTCCATACGTCCCGATCCAGACAATGATGCCGTCAGTCGCGATTCAGTCGGCGCAAGCTGGTTTGGACATCGATGGTCGCCGTGCACCGACGCGCAAGTCTGATCTCTGGCGTACGCCGGACAGACGACCCCTGTGCTATCATTGCGGTGAGGCTGGTCACATTTACCGCGAATGCCCATACCGGCAACTTGGTCTGCGTGGATTTTCCGTCAATTCACCTCGTCCCCAAATTGGTCAAAGGCCGAGGGACATCGAAGAGTATCTCGCGCAACAGCGTGCACCCTTTACACGACGTCAATCACGGTCACCATCTCCGAGGAGACCCGCAGCCACTGGGTCACAATTCGATGTGACGGCACGGGAACGCTCTCCAAGCCCCCGTTGGGAAAACTGAAGGCAGCGGCCTTCGGGGGCAAGGTCGCTGGGACTCAAAGTGCGGAAGACCTCCCATCGACGCTTGCACGCAACACGGAAGACATTCAACCAGAGAATAATCGCAGTACCGAAGAAACGCCGAAATCCACATCTGAACCTAGTGACCGCGTGTCACTTTACATACCTGTGCTAATTGACGGTTTTCAGGTCAATGCATTGATAGACACTGGTGCAGACTATTCGATTATCAGCGGGAGGCTAGCAAAAGATCTCAGGAAAGTGATTACGCCGTGGAATGAAACGCGAATTCGAACTGCTGGAGGACACGTTGTAACACCACTGGGTCGCTGTACGGCAAGAGTTAAAAATCGTGCGTCAACGTTTGTGCTCAGCTGCCTCGTTCTGCTCGACTGTTCACGTCAGCTGATTATCGGCATGGACTTCCTTCGGGAATACGGTGTCATCATAAATCTCCGTGAACGCATCGTGACCTTTTCGACTCAAGGCGCAACAGATCGAGACGCTGATAACTGCCGTAGACCTGCGCTGCGTGTTGCTGACGACAGTGTGACGCTGCCGCCCCGAGCGACTGTTCCCATCGAAGTCATTTGTGAAGACCTCCGGGACTGTGACGTGGTGGCTGAAAGCAACCTATCACTTCTGCTACTCCAATGTGTATGTGCTGCCTGAAGTGTTGTGCGTGTCCGTAACGGACAGTCACAAATACTAGTTACGAACTTCAACTACGAGTACCGGCATCTTTTCCGCGGAACCACCGTAGCCCATGGAGACCCTGTTGCCGACGTCATGGAGTGCTTCGCGTCCGAGGAAACGCATGAGGATGAAGAATTCCTAGACCACATCGACATTAATTCGACGCTGTCAGACAAGAGAAAGGCTGCACTTCATGGCCTTTTAAAGGAGTTTCAGTCTTGCTTCGCCTCTTCTTCCAAAGTCCATCAAACACACCTCGCCAAGCAACGAATTATTACCGACGATGACGTCCACCCCATCCGGCAGCAGCCTTATCGCGTTTCTTCCAAAGAACGTGCGGCTATTCAGACACAAGTGAAAGATATGCTCGATGACGGGATTATTCAACCATCCAGCAGCCCTTGGTCCTCACCAGTCGTTCTAGTGAAGAAGAAAGACGGAACGCTGCGATTTGTATTGACTACAGGAAGCTTATTAGCGTCACGAAAAAAGACGTTTACCCGCTTCTACGGGTCGACGACTCTCTCGACAGATTACGGCGCGCGAAGTATTTTTCGTCCATCGATCTAAAGAGTGGCTATTGGCAAATCGAAGTGGATGAACGAGACCGAGAAAAAACTGCGTTTGTGACTCCAGACGGACTTTATGAATTCCTTGTTGTTCCCTTCGGCCTCTGTTCTGCCCCAGCCACTTTTCAGAGGATGATGGACACAGTTCTCGCTGGCTTGAAGTGGCAAAGCTGCCTTGTCTACCTCGATGATGTAGTCATCTTTTCCGAGAGCTTCGAAGAACATCTGAAGCGTCTGAGAAAGGTTCTGGACGCCATTCGCACAGCTAAACTCACGCTGAAACCCCAAAATTGCCATTTCGGCTACGAAGAGCTGAAATTTCTGGGGCATGTCATTAGTGCGGATGGAGTGCGACCTGATCCAGACAAAACTGCTGCTGTCGCCGCCTTCTCTGTTCCATCAGATAAAAGAACAGTGCGCCGTTTCCTCGGCTTGTGCGCGTATTATCGCCGATTTATCGCCAACTTCTCGAAGATAGCTGAACCTCTTACGCGACTCACTCGGGATGACGTGCCTTTTACTTGGAGCGCAGAACAAGATGCGGCGTTCACAGAGCTGCGGCGGAGAATGCAAACAGCCCCTGTTCTTGCCCATTTTGATGAGGACGCTGCTACAGAAATTCATACAGATGCCAGCAACGTCGGACTTGGCGCTGTCCTTGTACAACGACACGGTGGCGTTGAACATGTAATAGCTTACGCCAGTCGTACTCTTTCTCGAGCCGAGACCAACTATTCTACATCGGAAACAGAATGCCTCGCAGTCGTGTGGGCGACGACCAAGTTTCGGCCTTACCTCTACGGTCGTCCCTTCAAAGTGGTGACTGACCACCACTCGCTCTGCTGGCTGGCAAATATCAGAGATCCATCCGGCCGTCTCGCTCGGTGGAGTTTGCGTTTGCAGGAGTTCGATATTACGATTGTGTACAGGTCAGGGCGCAAACATGAAGATGCCGACGCGCTTTCTCGAGCGCCTGTGGGGCACGCTGTCACGGGCTCCGAGGATGAAGATGCCTTTCTCGGAGCAGTCAGCGATTCCGAATTTATGTCAAAACAGCGGGCAGACGACAAATTACGCCCAGCTATTGATTCCCTGGAAGGCCGGAACTCTCAGGTCCCTCGTTTGCGAACTGTCCTCTTTTTGTCTAAGAAGAGGCACTCTTTACAAGAAAAACGCCCGTGGTAGCGACAAAGCCTTCCTACTCGTTGTTCCTACCGAAATGCGGGACGAGATCCTCCTTGCGTGCAACGACGAGCCCACGTCAGGACATTTGGGCTATTCGCGAACTCTCGCCAGAGTACGCCAACAGTATTACTGGCCGCGACTATCAACAAGTGTACATCGATACGTGAAAGGCTGCCGTGAGTGCCAGCGTCGCAAGACTCCGCCTGTGAGACCCGCACGCCTGCTCCAGCCGATCGCACCACCACAGACACCGTTTGACCTCGTGGGAATGGACCTTCTTGGACCCTTTTCTTTGTCGTCCTCTGGGAACAAATGGATTATAGTTGCGACAGATTATATCACTCGGTATGCTGAAACAAAAGCGTTACCCCGTGGCACATCCTCTGAAGTCGCGCAGTTCTTCGTGCACCAAATCGTCCTACGGCATGGTGCCCCGTCATGCGTGATTACGGACAGAGGGACGTCATTTACAGCACGAATGATGGAGGACATTTTTAAATTGAGCTGCACAACTCATCGAAAAACGACGGCTTATCACCCGCAATCGAATGGACTGACAGAGAGGCTTAACAAGACCATAGCGGACATGCTGTCAATGTACGTTGACGTACAACACAAAACCTGGGACGAAATTCTTCCATACATCACGTTTGCATACAGTACGGCAACGCAAGAAACAACGCGATTTCCGCCTTTCCGACTCGTTTACGGACGCAACGTGCGAACCATGCTCGATGCTATGCTTCCGTATGACCAAAGTAATGAAATCACTCCAGACGCTGAGGAATACACTCAATACGCCGAAGAAGCTCGTCAGCTAGCTCGCATAAACACCAGTCACCAACAAGATGAAGACGCACGACGTTACAACCTCCGCCATCGAAACGTCACCTACCACCCTGGGGACCGAGTGTGGGTGTGGACCCCTGTCCGGCGACCAGGCTTATCTGAAAAACTCCTAAGCCGTTATTTTGGACCGTACAAGGTTCTTAGACGTGTCACCGATCTTACCTGCGAGGTATTTCCGGACGGCGCAGCGTCTTCTCGTCGACAGCTTCGGCCCGAAACCGTGCATGTCGTTAGGCTGAAGCCCTACTTCACACAGTAGCCCTTGTTGTTCACGTGTTGCGACATGCCATGACATTGTGCTGCTGCTGCTGCTGCTGCTGCTGTTCGTGTTCTCCTGTGTTTTTATGCCTTTTGTTTTTGCGCTTGCCGCATGCATTGGCGAAATTTCCTCATTTGCGCTGCGAGTACTGGCACTCTCCCTCTTTTGGTTCTCTGTATCTGCGTGTGTATGCCTTCTTTTTTTTTTCGTTACGAGCATCGAGTCGATGCTTTCAAAGGGGGGGACTAATGCCACCTGATATGCTTGGGTGAGATCCGGGAGTGGAAGAAGGCAAAGACGATCTGTCTGAGCTGCTGCTTGGCTAGTCGACTCAACGAACCCAATAAACCAAGTTTGTCTTAAGAAACGTGACAATATACTGTGATATTAACATTTATGCATCTGTATTTATCGATGTGACTTCGCACATGTCTTTTAGAATAAATAGCTTCACTTTTCTACCACTCCACAGTTTCCTTCCAACATTTCTCCAGCCATTTCTTTTTTCTCATATATCGACATTGTTATCATAAAAGAATGGCACTACTTTTTTTCCTGTTTAACACCACCACAGATCGAATGACATTCGTGGCACCGAATGACATTCAAACCTAATGACATTAGCAGCTCCAGTGTGACAGAAGTATAACACTATTTCCAGTATCGAAGGTAGGTGCGATTGTAGCAGAGACAGGGTGTTTCAAGTTATTTTCTACATATTCACTAGTGGAAAGCTTTCTCGCAGGTATCACTAACCGAAAAAAAAAGAATATACACGGTGCCATAACGAACGCCCGTTGATCTGCACGATTATAAGTGGTTTCATTTATGTTTTAAAAGCTCGCCAGCACAGTTCCGTGAGATCACGAAAGACGTGCTAATTTTTTTATAGTTTCCTTTGCCATTTGTGCAGACGATATATCGGACTTCCTAAATGCAGAAGACGGGGATAAGAATGATCTGCTCGGGGTGTTGAATGACTTGAACCTGAGAAACATTGAGGTCAACCCGAAGAAAAGTGAATACTGCCAACGTAAAGGCGTATTTTTAAGAGGATAGCTTTCGAAGGGACCACGAAAAACCATGACGCTAGAACCCACTATGATTATCTACAAGCTGGTAAAACCATACGATATCCATTCATTGCGTGGGCAGGCCATTACAAATCCTGTGTCAAATATTTAGCGCAGCTAGCACTGAGTCTCGTACAACGAAGCTGCTTACGCCAGCCTTGGCCGTTATTCGCCAACAATATTTGTCGTCATTAGGAAGACGCCCGAGCTCTCTTTTTTCTTCTTTTAATCAGTCTACTTCACTGCTAGAACACTCGCAACACTTTGTCAACTGTGCGATTGAATAACTCTGATGAATGAGAAAGAGAAGAAGAGACGCAACTAAAGGAAAGAAAGAGAAGAAAGGTAAACGGGAGTTTTTGAGAAAAAAAAATGTATTTCATTGGGATTTGAGGGAGGGAAGTGCTTGAGCGAACTCCCATCTTCCTAGCCTACCCGACCAACCACGTTTAATTGCTATAGATTAAAAAATACTACAATTCACTAAAGTCAGAAAAAGGCTTTACTTCGTTTCAAGTCCCGGCCGCTTGGGACCCCATGACAACCAGAGCGCCCTGACAACCAGGTCAAACGCCGTTCTTGAGACAAATCGCGGTCATCGACCCAATAGAGGGTGGGTAGAGGACATGGGTTTCAGAAGTCATGGCAAAGTGAAAAATCAATGCAGAAATCGAAACAAAGATTTGAAATTAGAAACGTCTCGCTGTGTTCAATTTGCTTTGGAATACGTTGATGGTTCGCTCGCATGTAATGGTAGACAAGGATGAGCACTGATGGCTGGAAAAGAGAAACAAAGAAAAGTATCTTTTGTATTAGATACAGACGTTGGCAAAATTAAAATTTCGCGTATTGCCCCCTTTCTCAATTTACCTCACCCCACCCTGATATACGTAACTATTCAGACGACGGAAAATCCCGCGATCTCACATAGTCACGTGACTGAACTCACTAACACCACGTAGCAACCCATCACATGACTAATATCACATGACATCCCGTTACTAGCGATGCGACTAAATCAGGCAACATCGTGAAACAGCTAGAAACTTATGTCGCAAATATATTCATGATCCGTCATACCAATAAATCATAGGAGTACTTGTGTAATGTTGACAATTTTAGATAACCAGCACTGCAACTACAATTATCGTCGCACTGATTTTGCACCTGCATACCGAGGCTCCACTGCCGGACACGATGGCTTAAGTCACCTCTTTGTTATAGATTTATTGGAATATCTTTGTGATTTATTTCACTTTATTTTTAATACCAAGACTGCGGAGCAGACTCGCTTGACTTGACGATCCCGACGTTGGAATCCCCCGCTGCGATCTGTAACGTGCGCCTTGGTGGACACAATAAAGCTTTGCAACCACCCACCCACCTTAAGGCTTGGCATCTCCCACAGTAGAGAATGAAAACGAAAGCAAGTTATTACACGAACTGAACCCCGGTCGACTGCTCAGTTCGCCTATATCATATGGACTTCGCCTATGAAATTGAGATTGGAAGAAATCTCGTCTGGTGGAGATCTAATGGCAGGACAAAAATTAAAACACAGAACTCTGACCAAAACAGTTTTGTTAAAAATATATACACATAGCAGCACTTCAGCTTGAGCACGGAATCAAATACTTAATTATGTTTTTGAACAACATTTTCGTGGGCGCGCAGTTTTCTATTTTTGTCACACCTCGCCTATCTTTGCTAAAGTTTTGTAAAGACTAAAATGTGGGGCCTTTCTTGTTTCAGGCGTATGTATTAACAAGCTCCTCCGCACTGATCATTGCCTAATTACGTATGAAAACATCGCAATGTTATCATGCACACACTCCCCAACAAATTCGCTAATACCAGGCATCTAAACAATTCAAGCTCCCTACCGTTCATTTCAAGCTAAGCAATTCAAGCTCCCTATCTCAATTTTGTCGGAGTATTGTGCAATGTCTGGCATGCGCCTTTTTTAAACTGTCTACGTAGACATGGGTGTCCGCATTGCTTAAATTGACTTTTCGAGTCACCTAACCGTACTACAAGCTTTTCAACAAACTTCGCGCTTGAGACAGTCCGCCCACCCACTGGCAGCCGACAGTGAACCCCAATCAGCCCACTGTTGTGGGATACACAGTTTAGTATGTCGTCCTAAGCCATCCGTACGCTTACAAGCATATGCAGGCGATAGTATTTGCAGATCGAGAAAGAGATCAATACAATGGCAGGCTCAACATGTGCTGACTCCAGCATCCTGTTTCGTGAGGGAAACTAAAGTTACTGTAAGCAAACAAAAGCTCTAAAGACCACTGTCTTTTTTGGGGTACTTCGACTTATAAATTTCGGATAGTCTGTGTGTACATTTGTTTGTTCCTCCGCCGGGACAATACCTCAAACGGCCAACCCCATACACAGCGCCCACCAATATCGCTCATATTTGAGCGTTCACACTTGTGCGATCGTAAATTTAAAAGCAATATTGCGCATATCTGAGGCGCCATAACAACACGTCAATATTCAGTATGTGTGTCTTTATAATACAGAAAGCATACATAAGTAATTCTAAGGACCGTAGCGTTTACCATGCTGCTCTGACAATGTAACATTATGCTGAAAAAGGCAAGTGTTTCCAACACTTTGCTCAGACGACACGGTGGTGGCACCTGCCCGTCGCTTTGCGTTCTACATTTTATTGCCTTCAAGACAAGCGCGCAAGCCTTCCTTCGTTTTTGAAGACAACTGCCAGATAGCGCTCGTGTCTAACGTGCCACGATGTGATGTCTCTATTCGTTCGCCTTCGCTCCACGAATCGAGGCACACTAATGCAGCGCCTCCAGAATACGATCCACTGATTTCCCCACGCAGAAAATCAAATAAACGTTTTTTTCATGCACTCTCTTCGCACGCAAGGCTATCGTCTTTCGACGACATTTGCAGTGAAACATGCAGATACGGAGCCAATATTTTCGTTATGTTTTCTGTTTTCTACTATGCGCACATTCACGCAACAAAAAGCCACCCATCCACAGGTACGAATGGTGTTCTTCTCAAGCATAATGAACAAATGAGATTCTAGGCCTACTATTCAGCACAACCCGTCATGGTGGTCTAGTGGCTAAGGTACTCGGCTGCTGACCCGGAGGTCGCGGGATCGAATCCCGGCTGCGGCGGCTGCATTTCCGATGGAGGGGGAAATGTTGTAGGCCCGTGTGCTCAGATTTGGGTAAACGTTAAAGAACCCCAGGTTGTCGAAATTTCCGGAGCCCTCCACTACAGCGTCTCTCATAATCATATAGTGGTTTTGGGACGTTAAACCCCACATATCAATCAATCATTGTAAAGATTATCTGCGCAATTCGCACAATTCCCACTATGGAAAACTACTCACGGCGTTGTACAGACACAAACCTGCTGACGATTTCTATACCCGATGTACGTGGGCTATAGTAATTCAGTGAAAAATACAGTTTGTGGACTATGCTAGTAGTAATATTTATTGTACAATGGAAGAGCTTAATCGGGATGTCTCGGAGGTGAAGATTGTATGTCCATTGTCTCCACCACGTGTTAAAGAGGTTTAAGCTCTGTGTTTAAAAAATTGTTCTCGGGGCTAATATTGTCGAACAAACACTGTCTTCGCTGCGATCACGGCTATGTGACGTCACGGCCAGTTAGTATGAGGCACCAATTACCAGCGCGTTGAGTGTAGCGGAATTATTGTGGCTGGTGTAGAGCGCGTAGCCAGTTCCCGACCCATCAACTAGCGAAGCTGATTGGTTCCGTGAAGGCGAAGGCGGAAGAACCTAGCTTGGGAAAGAAAGGAGACTTCTTCGTTCGCACGGTTCACGAGCGGAGCCGTCAAGGTCGCCCCCGTTCAGGATTAAAAGGGGAAAGCTTACTCGGAAGAACGTCTGGCAAGAGGCAGGTCAGGCGCCACCGTCTTTTTAGGCCATTGTTGGCATGCACGCGAGCCATTGAGAAGGACGCGGGGACGCGACCACTTGGCTGACCGAGACATAGTGGCGGCAGGGAGACGAGCATAACCTCCCCCGCTGTACGTCATTACCGAGTAAGCGCACGGTAAGCGCACGGAGCGCACGGTAAGCTCACCTGGTAAGCGCACGGAGCCCAACGGTGTACTCACCGCTCTTAGGCCGCGTTCACACTGAGCATTCCGGCCGCCGAAAGTGCTCCGAATCCGGTTCGGTGGTGGCGAGATCCGCCGAAAGAGCCCTCTCCGCGCCGATCGCTGTCGGACCGATTTTTGCGGCGTCTGCCGCCGAATCGGTCACCGCGGACCAATAGGAGCGCTAGTCAAGGAATTTTGAAAAATGGCGGCCAAGCCCTACTCACTTGTTATGCCGTAGTGCACGCAACTGAATGTTGAAACCAACGGGAGTTTAACCTACTCTGTGCCTACTTCGCCTCCGTATTTCGTGAAAGAGGTGATGGAGCTTGCTGTTGGCGTGACCGAGCTTGTTGCGGTCTTGCAGAGCAAAACGAACCCACCAACGCCGCCGGCGTTGGTGGTTTTTCTGCTCTTCGTGCATTACAAGACAACCACTTGCCAGCAAAGTAAGCAGTACTGTCTTTTCTTGCTTCTTGCGTACGAGAATCGTCGAAGTATACACCACCGGATAGCGTAGTAGCGTTTGCGAGCTGCGACAACAACCGGGTAACAGCGCATCCATCCCGCGTTCGCCCCGTAGTAGATGGCATATTCGGCGGTGCGGAGCGCGTCCAGTGCGAACGACGCTGCGTTTCGGTGGCAGGGGAATTTCGGTCGCTGTAGAAATCGGATGTTTCAGTGTGAACTAGGCATTAGGGAGGCTTCTACGAAGCAACATTTAATGAGAGAGCTGACGGGGCTCGAGCGTGAGAACGGCTGCCGACGGAGGCAGCACGGCCTGGTATGGGAGAGAGTGTCACACGCGCAGAACATATCCCTTTGCGTGTTTTATTTGGTAACGTGGTTTTAATCAATGTAGTGCCTGTCATGAAGGTGTTTCTGCGGTTGGTTGTGATAATGCGAGTCCCAACATATGATTGGTGTGTGTGAACACTCTTTGTTCAACCGAGGGCTGAAAACAGGATGTTTGAATCTAAAATATGGGAGCGGATGTTCGGGCTTGGACTGGGGCATCTCTTCACCAGACTACGGCTCTTCCTTCGTGCTGCCACCGTGCACTCGAGTCATCGAGGGGACCCATTCCGAACCTCAAACATCGTTCCTTCGTAGCTAGTGTTGAAGCTAGTCGAGGAGGAGGAAATTAACTCGGCCTGGAGACTTTCCTTCTCCACCGCCGTTCGTCTCCTTTTGCTGCGCGCACCACGTAGCCGTTCTTAAGCGATACGCTGGTGATTACTCCTCAATAGCGTGACGCGAATTTCTCAAGATACGAAATGAAAGGGTTCATAACTAGTGAAAGTTATCGAGGCTGTAAAGAAGTTTGAATAATTTAACTTATATTTGGCAGACTCTCATTCGCAGCTTAGATTTACTGCGAAAGTTGCATTTTTTTGTCACATACACCAATAAATGGGTGCCATAGAGAAATATGCCAAGTGGTGCCAACGTGACTACAACTGAGCATAGACTCCAGGAAGGGAACACGTGTGTGACAAAATATTATAAATAAAATTATGATGTTTCTATTTCTCTTAACACATTGCGCTTTACCGTGAAAGTTGCGACTGCATCTGTGAATAATCTAAATGATTTGAAAGAATTGAGCTTTCTCGAACGGGAGACTTTACAAGAATCTGACTGCGATAAGCGAAAACTTCACATATCCGGAAAATAAACGAAATTTTACTGCCACACACATATACTTAGGAATGTTTTATATGTCCGTTTACTCGATCACACATACATGTTTTCTTTCAGTAGTCGCCAGAGATTGTGTAGTCGTATACCGTGATTTGCGTCGATTTCCGGGGTGATCTACCACCGCGTCACAAGTCGGAATGTTCACTTCACGTGGCTGAACCTATGATAGCAAAGATTACAACACAAGCGAAAGGAAGTCGTAATGATAATTTTCGATGGCGCAGTTGGCAACGGGGCTCAAACAACAATTAAACAACCTGCATTTCGATGAGGAGACGACTGACCTCGTACATCATGTCCGCGTACAGCTAATCGGCTGCAAGAAGAATAACTTATAAGGTATCTATATATAAACCGGTAGTTAAGAGTGCGACATCATTGTTGCTACGATTTTGCACGAAGATAGAATCTGACAGCAATGAAAATTGCGGCACATAACCTTAACCACATTTAACCTCAATACCTTCGGTGAAACTAAGGTCCAAAATTATTGCGAGAGAAACATGAAACCAAACAACAACGTACACGAGAAAAACATGCACACAGTGGCGGTGGTATTCTAGCGTGAGCTCATACGAGATATTTTTGCGAGACTCGAATAATGCAACTGAGCGCGGGTCTTGGCACACCAGCGAAAGCAGTGTCCGTAGACACGTGTGCTCCTCCAATACAAATAACCCTTGAGGAGGGTAAACACTCATATTTGCTATAGGAATCACTCATGAACACCTCAACATAATGACGTAATTCTAGTGTCGTGCATCTCAAAATCACATGAATAAGCTTCAGTGAGCGTTGTATTCAAGCAAAAGTGTGTTCTATGGGGGGCGAAGCCCCTTCCACCGTGGATCGTAAGTCCCGTGTCATTGTGGTCGTCGTAGTCGTAGTAGCAATCGCATTGCACTGCATGCCAATAAAAACGGTGCTACAGCATATCTACGGAGTGAAGATGATCAGTGAAGCAAAGCAGCTATTCGTCTGTCCGCGCGTCTATCCGTTTGTCCATACGTCCGTCCATTCGTTTGTGTCTTTTTGCATCTGTGTATCGGCCTCTTGCCATTATTCACCTCGTAGATACTCTGTAATTTGTTTTGGTTTTCACACCCGTCGGAATGAGACTGCCGTGGCCAGGAATGTAATCCATCACCGGGGTCAGCAGCGCGACACAGACCTTACTGCGCCTTTCAGATTGCCTACTATCGAACGTGCGATTGTGCAGAAGCAGAAATAAACGTTTATTCTTTCACCACAAACATTTCTGATTCTGTTTTCCTCATTCATGTTCACCTTGAGACGAGCAGAAAGCGAACGCACACATCGGAACAGGGCACGAAGCGAGCGCATCATTATGTATACGCGCGCAGTGGCGGGCATCGGTTAGTCCGTGCCGTGACGTAACCCAGGCCTCCTTTTAGGAGGCGCCACTCCAACTTCTCGGAGATAATAAAGCATGTATACTATCTACTGTATGAGAGCTTTGAACAGTCGCGGTCACAATGTGTTTACAAAATAAGTGCTTAACGATTTTAAGTAATTCGTACTCAACCATGGGAGAGCAGCGAGCTGTCCCTAAAGATATCTGCGTTTAAGAAACTGGGTACCGAGTTTGAGTACTTCGTACCCTACCACAGCAGAGCATAAAGTCATCCCATGACACTATGTGTGTTTAGAAAAAGTTATTAACAATTAAGAGCACATCATACTCTAATATGGGAGAGGAAAAACGCGCCCCGTGCTAAGAGAAATTTATTCTCACGAACAGATGACCACAGGGGGGGTAGAAAAAGCTAGTAACGATTTAGAGTACAGGGTTTGCTACTATGGGAGAGCTTAATGCCGTCCCGAACGTTGACGATGACGTTACCATGCAGGATATTCCGCAGGAAGAAAGGTTTCATCCACAAGTAGTAATTCTCATTAGTGCTGGCATTAATTCACCACATCAGTGGTGCAAGGTGATATATATTAAATCTTCAATTTTGGGATGACAAACCTCGTTTTGAAAGCGCCAATAAGAGGCGGACTTATTGACCTTTTTACACGAAACATTCAGTCTTTTTTGAAACACGGCAATTTATGAAAAGAAAGTCGGCCCGCTGCTAACTTTTCAGTGGGCTTTTTTCAAAAGATACGCAGTTTTACACATTCATGTAAACATTCGACAGACGTCTGTCTGGTTGGCTATGAAAAGTGGGAACTGATTTAAACTCCAACCAAATGTTCGTGAAGTGTATACACACGGACTGTGCTCTACGGAAAAACGGGAGTGGGAGAGAAATAGAGTTGGGGGAAGGGGGGTCATTTACCACCCCGCGAGTGCTTTGAAGACGCCGCTACTACGTTGTCACTTTACTCCCTGAGGAAGAAACCAAGTCGGTTCCAAAACGTCGGGTTTCTTCACGTACTTTCGGGTGGAGTTTAAATCATTTCGCAGTCCGCATATGCATAGAGTGCTCGTAAACGCCGAACGCAGCGGAAACGTCATACATAGCTGATTCCTGTGACCCCAGCCGAAATGAAAAGAAGCACGAAAATTTATCTGCACATTCCGAGGCAATACCTGAACTTATTCATTCGCCACACTTGAAAGATAAAGGCATTAGTTTTATTCTTTATGAAAGTTCATCGTCGGTTGTATCACCAGAATGTTTTCATGCCACCATTCATTTCCGCTGTTTTGTGCCCTAGAAATTTTTAGTCGGCGCTTCTGGTGTCTTGAAGATTTCGGTACACCTTAAACAATTCCAGGTGGTCTAAACTGTGGAAGCCCTCCACTATGGTGTCTTCATAGTCATGTAGTAGTTTTGGGACGTTATACCCCAACGAATATTATGGTATTATTAGTATTATGTGGGGTCTTCCTTATTGTATCCATGTTTGCATGCCCTGTTTTCAATGAAAAAATGTTATTGTTCAAGATGGCACAAAGGCGCCAACACTGTAACATCGACGCGGATTTTTTTTTTCTTTTCCCGCAACCTTAGCCGCACAGTGTGCTTTCTCACAACACACGTTTTAAATGCGAGGAATTTCTTTCCGTACCTCAGGCACTTGTAGCACCTATCTATCGATCTATCTATCTATCTATCTATCTATCTATCTATCTATCTATCTATCTATCTATCTATGTATCTATCTATCTATCTATCTATCTATCTATCTATCTATCTATCTATCTATCTATCTATCTATCTATCTATCTATCTGTCTGTCTGTCTGTCTGTCTGTCTGTCTGTCTGTCTGTCTGTCTGTCTGTCTGTCTGTCTGTCTGTCTGTCTGTCTGTCTGTCTGTCTGTCTGTCTGTCGCCTACGGCTGGACGCTTTTATCTCGGAGTAAACGAAAGTTAGTATGGGAGGGCAAGATGGTTTGACGAATATGACTCTCTAGACATGACGTGAAATGTGCCACAATCCCGTCGCGTACGTTGTCGAATCCTCTCCTCCAGAAGTGTGGCACTTCACGGGCGGGAATTTGCCACGGGTGATTGAGAGTTCACATTCGTACTCGGCGACAACGTTTCTAGGCACTGAAGGGAAATATACAGAGGCGGAGCTTCTGCACATGTAGCACTACGCGAAGTCGTCCGTTTTGGTGCGTGTCTCATAACGCTGTACACCAGAACACAGCGAGCTCAGTGCTTGCTGCCATATTGAAAAGCACGGGGTCATCTGTTGCGAGCCCGGCAAAAAACACCCTCAACTGCCACGCAAGCAGACGCTCTGCAAATCAAACGCGAAACTTCACAACCCGAGGCCAGCTGTAAGCATGTTGCGCGCTGTTCCTCTACTAAAATTTTGTGCTGATTTCGTGCGCAAGTTCGAGGAGACCTTCCTCGACAGTCCGGAATGTCAGCAGCACCTGCATTGCAGACCTCGGAAGCAACTTCATCGGGTACGAATTATCTGACTGATAGAAACGCGAACAGCGGAAAGCGCTAACTGCAGCGTGCCTTGGCTGTGACAAGGCATAATTTGGGCTGTAATAGTAGCGCTAAAATCTGGCTCCAACATATGCATCACATGTGAATCAATTGCCAGTCCTGCCGGGCACTCGGGAACACACACGCGGTGCAAAAAGGGCCAGCCAGAACAAGATTTTAAAATGCCACGATGACGCTGGCCGAAAGAACAAGTCGATTTGCCTAGTGACAGTCAAGGCGCGTAGCAGTTCGACCAAGTCGAAAGCCATATTTTCTGCAGCATTCACATATCTTTACATCGCGATAGTAGGCCGCTACAGTTGTACTAAACATGCATGGTGCGTGCATTCACGCGTGAACCGTAATACGTATATCTTATTATTGACCTGCGGCCTGTGACAGAGCACGTCAATAGTTTTATACCGTATACTACAAGCATACTGCACGCCAATCCTTGCTGTAAATTGGAAAAGCTGAAGTCGAGCTTGAATAAAAGTAATAAGTGGACATACTCGTAAACTTCACTGGGCTCGTAGTTTTTTTTTTTGCTGATTCCAATTGTATCCTAAAGTGGCCGAGCTCCGCGTTTTTCGTTGTGGAAGGAAATCTGCGCAATCACGAAACACCGCACTGGCACAATTCTCGCGATGCGCTGTGAATTTCACAGGCAGTGCTCAGCATGCACTCTCTTCATCTTGCGCTGGTTGTTGTCGCATCAGGTGACAGCCCAGTGGTATCCAGGTGACATTTTATTATTCTATAAGTGGGCGCAGCTTGAACAGGCGCTTTTTAGGGGTGAAGCTCTTTATGGCGGCATCCGTTCGTTCCTCGTAGCCGTTGTAGTATGTAACAAGTATAACATTTTGATCTTCAAGGTGGTGCCGGTGAGAGATTTCTTCCGTGCGTTGTTGAACAATAAAAAATAGTGCTCAATGTACATGCCAATGGCTGCTAATGGGGAATGAGAGACAGGAGCATTCAGCTTTTAGTTCATGCGCACGCTGCGATCCCCATTAGCAGCCATTGGCATGTACATTGAGCACTAACTGACAAGAAAGGGTTGCTACGTTACACTCGCTGGGTGTAACCTCCTTAGTTTTAGAAAGGTTTAGCGAGCGTTGAGCTGCATTGCCGTGAATACAATGAACTAGTATATACGATGAATCAACTCGAGGTGGTTAAATGTAGGAAGTAGATACGAAGCGCAAGACGTAAGAAAGTAAAAGCCGAATTCTCCTGTGTCTCATTTTCCTTTAGCAGCCATTGGCATGTACAGTAAGCACTGTCTGACAGGAAAAGGTTGCTACGTTATACTCGCTGGGAGTAACCTCCTTGGTTTTAGAAAAGTTTAGCGAACGTTGGGCCGCAGTGCCATGAATACAGTGAACTAGTATATACCATGAACTCGAGGTGGTTGAATGTGGGAAGTAGACCCGAAGCGCAAGCCGTTAGAAAGCGTGCGTGTGCCAACTCTCGTTTAGACCTTAAAATATCCGCTGGATGGTGGTGCTTCCATGTGGGGAATATATGATGAAAAGATGCGAGATGGTGGTACTTGGAGTCTTGAATAGATGGACGAACGGACACACAGACAGATGCATGGATGGACGCATGCATGGACGCAGGGGTGAATGCATGGACGAACGCAGGGACGGACGCACGGACGGGCTGACGGACGCATGGACGGTCACACAGACGGACGGAAGCAAGAATGAATGGACGGACGAATGCTTCGCCCCACTCTCCCTCATTCACTCTCTGGATATGCTGCCGATTTTTTTGCATTTTAAACTTCCAGAGCCACTGCTTGGCATGCTAGCGAGGCCCGCCTTGGCTGTTTCTAAGAAACTGTGGCGTTTCTGGGAGTGACTAGGATATACCGCCAAAGGTGCGTGAAAGTGCGAGATAGGCATGCTCTCGTCTACAAAAAGTGACGGGGGCGCTCCATCAGCGTTTCGTGTAGACGCAGTCGCCGCTTGGCATTTGAGGTGCACGTAAGAAGGCGAGACTCTCTATTCAAAAACGCGAAGTCCCAACGAGTAATTTAGGGTAAGTACGACTATCTTAATGGTGGGAGCGGCATCCTGTCTCAAATAGCTCTACGTAGTAAATAATGGAGGGACTTCTATAGTTTCCGGCAAAAATACGGGCGCTGTTGTGAAACTACATTCAGGGCGGTAATGATGCCAACGATTTGGCTTTGTAGCCTTCGCTCCAATGCCAAACAAAGTTGTCGCCGACTATAGACAAGAATGGCGATAACAGACATAAGTCATTTTAACCACAGAGTTTCCTAATATATACTAGAGGGAACTGTGGTGCTATGTCTATGGGAGCTGCAATGCACGGCATTTCAGTGAGCATAGTAATGATAGGTAGTAGGCAGATTTATCTAATCTTTGTGCTTGTGGTCTGCCTCTGGCTCATTGTGACTTCGTGTGACTTCTCACGAAACAAAAATCAACAAATGTTCAGCAGTTCCTCTTCATTACGTTATTCTTTTAGGTTTGCCATTTTGGAATCAGCTTACAAAATTGGAAGGAATTTGTTCTTTCTTTCAAACCTAAACAGGCAATTAATGAAGCCGCAAGTACGATTCGCCTCCCGCAAGTACGAAGACTAGGCAAATATGTGCCCTACCTATCATTCCCATAGTGGCTGAACAATCGCAGCGCCAGAATCTCCTCTAGTTAATTTCAGAAAACTCTATGACATTAACCCACCAGTGTTTAAAAAAATTGGGGGTCCATTCAGAGTTCAACGTGATAGCGAATTACGGCCCCTAGTGCACCCTTCAACCGCTAAGTGCATACTTATTCATATGTTTTGTTACATGAACAAGCATGCACATAAACACGCACACAGTGTATTGAAATAGCGCACTCAATTATCGCCGGATGGACTCGTTTTTTTGTGACACCTGTCAAACAAAATGCATTAATGGGGCCCTGAAACACTTTTTTTCAAGTAACCATAGAATTACTTCACTAGAAGTGCTTATTGCCTCACGAATTCAACACCACAAAAAATTAAAAGTCCGTGCAGTGCGAGTGGAGTTACAAAGGTTTGTAGCATGCTGCAATTGCATTATCTCTTCTCTCGTTCCAACGAAAGCGCTGGAAGCTAAGCAGAAAGGGGTGGCAGGGCAAAGAAAATACCGCAGCTCGTGACCATGAGCACTTCTGTTTTCTTCGAATGCGCGGCTTTTCGGTGTGATAGCGCACACGCACGGACAGGTAGAGGCCTCCTGCGGCAATGTCGGTAACTTGATTTTTCAGTCGCACGCACAGACGATTTTTCGCTCACAACCAATGGGGCCAACGCTGGTGGCGGGTTTTGTTTTCTGTGACACGAGCTCCATGAGAAAAATAATAACGTACATATAAACGAAAAGAAAAGACATGAAAAGGGCAAAGGATTCGACTAACTAGATTTTAAAACATGAAAAAATAAAGTAGGGCGAAAAATTGGATTCATCTGGTGGTATTCTTAGCAACGTATTCTTCCGGTTTCCTGAACGAACTGATGTAGCCCGGACAGAATGGCACTCTCCCCTCGACGCGAAAGGCAGTATCGTCCGCTTTTCAAACCGCGGCCGTGCCAAGACAAACGCGGCGGCGGGCATCGCAGAGTCCGCTAACTGTGACGTCACCCAGACCTCCCATTAGGAGGCGGCACTCCAACTTTTCGGCGTACTGTGTGAGAGCTTTGAACTGTCGCGGTCACACTGTGTTTGCAGAATAAGTGCCTGAAAATTTTCAAGACTTCGCACTCAATCGTGGGAGAGCACTGGGCCGTCCCTACAGTTACACGCCACCTGAAGGCGCGTTTAAGGAAAGTGGGCAGCGATTTAGAGTACTTGGTACTCTACTATGGGAGAGCGTAGAGCCGTCCCGTCTTCCTAAAATATGGGACCCAAAGTATTGTCTGTTGTCAGAGTCGCGAGGTATAAGTTTCGATGACTGCTGGAGTTAATTCACCTCATCAGTACCGCAAGGTGGCTCCCTATGTCTTCAACATTTTGTGGGTGAACCTCGTTTTGGCAGGAACAATAATAAGCTAATTTGTCAATCTTTTTGCACGAAGCATCAAACCTTAATTTAAACACACCAACTTATGAAAAAATAACGGCCCACTGCCACTTTTTTAAAAGGCCCTTTAAAAAAATACAGTTCATATATACATAGAGGGCTCGTAAATGTCGTGCGCATCAGAAGCGCTATACCTTGCTCTCACCCTGGCCGGAATGGAAAGACGCACGAAAACGTCTTCGTAAATTTCTAGCCAATATATTAACATGACGTTCCGGCAAACCTGAAAGGTAACAGTAAAGGCATACGTTTTGAATTCGAAGCATTTCTTAGCGAACTTCGGTAACTTTGAGCGTATCTATCTATCTATCTATCTATCTATCTATCTATCTATCTATCTATCTATCTATCTGTCTATCTATCTATCTATCTATCTAGCCGCCTACGACTTTAAGCTGTCCTGGCCGTTTTGATAATGGTATCGACACCAAACTTGGTATGGCATAACATCAGTGTATGAAGAACATATTTGAATAGTCATAACATGAAAATCACAACATGTATGTCATGAATGCCACGATTTACATTTCACAATCCTGCTGCTGATGCGGTGATCTTGTTCACAAGGCATGTTGCAAAACTAGTATGGTCTGGCAAGATTGCATGGCGAACATAAACGACAGACCCTAACATGAATATCGTGATATGCGTGTCATGAAACAACATGACTACATGCCACGCTCATGGTGCGCTTGCGGCCGTTTCGCTAGCGTCACATATACCAAATTTGATATTACGGTATACTAGAATGGATCAGGAAGGTATATCAGTGATGCCAGCATCATAATAATGAGACGCGTGCCATGTAACAACATGACTACATGCCAAGCTCATGATGCGCTGGCGGCTGTTTCGCTATTTTCACTTATACCAAACTTGGTATTACGAGACGCCAATTAATGACGAAGGTATGTGACTCATGCAAGCATGATAATCATGAGATGCGGGTCATATGACAACATGACTACATGCCACAGTCAAGGCGCTAATACATTTCGACTTGACGTGGTTAGTGTGCTCGCCGGCGTTCATTTCGTCGCGTCACGCTGGCGTTGCCACGCCAGGCGTTGGTCCTGCCTTATACTCACAGGCGCGCGCCACGCTGCGTTGCTTTGACGCATGCGCATTTCAGTGCGTCCTGCGTCCCTCCGTCACGAAAAGAGAGAGACGCAGTGTTGTCTGGGTAACGCATCGGAGCGAAATGCAGCATGTCGCATTTCGCGCCGGTTCCCATCGAGCCGCGCCGACGGAGGGTGGTCGTGCCTGGCGTCAGACTAAAGAGGGCTCGCATTCTGCTATCGTAGCGTCGCTGTGTCCAGCGAGCGCGCACGTCAACGCTACATTGGAGTATATTTGGCCCTTCATGATGCGTTCGCGACGGTTTCGCAATCCCCTAATACCAAATTTGGTGTTACGTGCCGTCAATGGAAGATGAAATATACGACTGGTGCAAACATGATAATCCTGACACGTGTGTCATGTAAGAACATGACAACATACCAGGCTCATAGTGTGCTCGCAGCCGTTTAACTAGCTCTGCATATAGCAAATTTCGTATCAATCACGTCACGTGAATAAATGATGAAGGTAAACGACACATCCAAACTAGATAATCATGACACGGAAGTCATGTACGGCATAATTTACCTCCACCTCGTAACTTTGCGCTGACTTTAAAGTTACATATTAACATTTCTCTTTCGTGCTTCGCAAATCATCGATTCCCACTGTACGTGGGATCTGCCAATTTTTTCTTCTTTATGCAAATTTATCGACGGTAAAGTCACGCGTGCGTTTTCATGTCACCTTTCATTTCCTTCGTCGTGTGCCCTTGAAATTGCAAGGCGGCATTGTGGTGTCTTGAAGATTTCGGTACGCATTAAAGAATCCCAGGTGGTCTGAATGACCGCAGCCCTCCACTACGGCGTCTCTCATGATAATATCGTGGTTTTAGTAGGTTTAACCCCCAGGATTATTATTATATTATGACTATTATTATTATCTGTGGTCTTCCTCATTGTATCCATGTTTTCATGCACTGTCCTTCAGAAAGAAATGTTATTGTTTATGACGGCACAATGTCGCCAACAGTATAGCATAGCCGTGGAATTTTTTTCCCGCCTACCTTGGGCGCACAATGTGCTTGCTCACAACACACGCTTTATTAGCGAGGAATTTCTTTCCGCACTGCATTCACTTATACCGTCTGTCCGTCTGTCTGTCTGTCTGTCTGTCTGTCTGTCTGTCTGTCTGTCCGTCCGTTCGTCTGTCTGTCTGTCTGTCTGTCTGTCTGTCTGTCTGTCTATCTATCTATCTATCTGTCCATCTATCTATCTATCTATCTATCTGTCCATCTATCTATCTATCTATCTATGTATCGCTTATGTCTTATTGTTCTCGTGGTCACCTTCTTATCTCGCGGAGTAAACAAAAGTTAGTATAGGAGGGCGGAATAATTTGACGACTATTCGCACTTTCCAGATGAGCGAACGCCACAGCGCGGAATTTTCCGGAAGCCGCCAGACGGTGATGGTAGGTTTGTGCGGGCGCGTCGTGCTGCGCCATGGTGAAACACGGGCTACGAGCGATGAGCGATCGCATGTGGAGCGTTTCTATCTCCTAAATCACCCTTGTTCAACTGAGTCCGTGTTACTCGACTATTTTGAACAATCGTCACACTGAGAACCATACATCTCGCCATAAATGCACGTGTCACGCTTTGTTTACACCAGAGCTACCACTCTGTTCGCTCCAAATTCTCGCATATCGTACAAAGTTTGCAAAACGTAATAAGAAATACTGAACTTTGCGGCACCGGTTGCGTTCCAGGCTTTAACTTTTATGGTATGAGGTTGGCAGAGCGACTCGACATTGATGGCCACGCTCGTCGTTTCCCGTATTCCAGAACATACGTCCTTCGACAATGCATCTCCGAGTTTCGTTGCCAAGATCTATGATAGCGCTTAGACATACCAGAGGCCTGAAGGCCGCCTGATTCTCGTAGCGCGCACGATTTCGGGTAGCCTCCATCACCTCCCGTCCCGCCATGTTGAATATTGTCCCTGAAAAATAAACTAAAGTAGCCCTATTCGTGTCAATGTGCAGACTCCTCTCCCCTCGCGTGCATTGCAGATAGTAAACGACGCTAGTTGAGGGGCTGTATGGCTCCTTGCCGCAAAGATGAGCTTGTGCTCATGTTTCCGTTAAAGCGCATCTGGGCGCTGCGGTTCTAAGCGATGCACTGAAAGAGTGATTGAGAAAGAAAAAAATATAAAAAGTAACGTTAAATACAACGATGTGACGTGTATATAAGCAAGTGGCATGCAGTGGCAAAAAGACATCACCGCAAGCACGCAATACTGAACGCGATAGCCCACCGTTTGCATGCAGACGCGCTCAGCGGTGACGCTCTAGATGGCAGCGCCACTGCTGTCCGTGTAATAAACTCGGTGGTGCTAAGAATCTGCAGCATGACGCACTAGCCTTTGTGAAGGTATCCCAAACGCCATTTTGTTTGTCCACTTTCGCGGTGTTTGTTTGTGGCTAGGCGTGCGCGCTTGGTATTGTTGTGTAGCCGGAGTTGGACCGCGTGTGAGTGTGTGCACGGTAATCCTGCATTTTTCGGGATGCCGACCTGCTGTGCCAGCGGTTGCAAAAGCAGGTACAGCAGAGTAAAGAAGCTATTTTCGCTTCCGCGAGGAAAAGACAGTGCCGCTCGGCTAGAAGTGTGGCTCCAGCGTAAAGACTTACTTGGACCCTGTATCGTCGCGGCTTTGTGAGGTGAGTACTGGTGAGCTAAACTCTATCGTTTCGCTTGTATTCGTGTTTACAGTGTTGCGGTACTGTCAAGCTCGAGCATCACCGCGTCGATGGTAAACGTGCATGCCAGTTGAAACGCGTGTCGCGTTTAGTGCCGTGTAAACGTTGCGTCTCTGGCTTGATCCATGCCGACCGCGGCGGCTGCATTTTCGATTGAGGCGGAAATGTTGGGGCCTGTGTACTTAGCATTATATGCACGTTATTGAATACCAGGTAGTCGAAATTCCCGTAGCCCTCCAAAAGGGCGTCCCTCATAATCAAATTGTGTTTTGGAACGTTAAACGCCAGATATTATTATTATTATTATTATTATTATTATTATTATTATTATTATTATTATTATTATTATTATTATTATTATTATTATTATTATTATTATTACTTGTTTGATCCAGAAATAGTCATCGACTATGTTACAAAGTAAATGTAATGGATACATTCAAGTGCTAAACTAAACTTGGTTTATTGGCCGACGTATAGTTAAATGACTCGCGCGTCTATGTGTGTATGGGTGTAAGGACTTTATGTATGAAGGCGTGGGCAGCGACCTGAATGTCGCATCATTTCGTTTGAGCACGTGCTCCAGTGCACTCAGTATTCAGAAGCTCTGTGGTTTAAATAAGGACACGCAAGGCTAAATGGTGCGTATTTCTACATACTGTACGCACCGTGTGCTAGTCTGGTGGGAAGAGAATGTGGCAAACAGTGCGTAGTCGTGTACGTGTTGACACTAAAGGTTATTTTAGTTTCTTTTAGAGCGTGCTATTTCATTGTGTAACAGTAGCTGCGAATATTTCCTTACCTAGGACCACTTCACTGCGGACCAATTCGAGCCGATACTGCTGCGCAAGTTTGGTACTAAAAAGTTGAAGAGAGACGCGGCGCCTTCGATCTTCAGTCAAGAGCATTTGCAAACGTCAGGTAAGCCAATCGCGTTAAAAAAAACTGGAGAATGTTTAGTCCATCTTCATTGTTTTCTGCATCACCCATATTTACTTCTCAGCCTTTCCCCAACCTGAAACATGTCGTCTTGCATATAGGTGTTGTGCACTGTTTCTGTATAGCTAATGGCTTTTCTTTGGCATAATTAATGCTTTTTTTTCACCAGAGTGCAATGATTCAGCCCGCTCATCTTGTGGCCTCAATCTACTACTAACAGCAGCTGCTCTTGTTGATGGGGAGTTGACGGTTATGCACATCTCACGCCTTTTCCCTCTTCGTTATCATTAATACATGTTTGCATTATGCAGAAGCCAAAGAGACACACTGCCCATCAGCTACGAATGTGCTTCTGACACCAGCTGCTGTTGAAGGTGAGTTCTTACTGCATTTATTACTTACCGTAATTACAAACGTGCTTTATGCCTTCATTGATGTTTTATTATTTGCAGGCTATGGAGCCAACAGTGACGCCACTCAAACAGGGTTAGGTTCTTCACAAGGTAACGTAGCTAACACCACACATGCTGCATGTAGTCGAAGCATTGTAAGAGCTTGTAACTTGTATCCATTGGTTTATATATTTTACAATCATGTCTGTAGGGGTGTGCTGCAGATCCACAACATTTTGCTCCGCAGTATGGTGTTCAGCACATTGCAAGCATTGAAAGCATTGTCGCTTGGGTTTTGGCATGCATTCTTATTACTGAAAAATTGTAATGCACCTGTGCGTATTGTAAATGCTTCAAGTAGTGTTGATGCTTGTTTGCCAAAATGCGATGTAACAAAGATGATGGTCTTCTTCAATTTGTCTGTATCTTTTTTAGGTCACACTGCCACTGATTCAGCACCATTGGATTTTCCAGAAGGTAATGGCAGTGACAAGTTGCTTTGAAATTTCACATAAATATTATTGTTGATCTCATGTTGCAGATGCACCTTCAAGTTCCGAATGTGACACACTGCCAGCTTGTTCAACAGCTTGTTCAGCAGGTGAGTGCTACTTTTCACGATTTGTATAGGCATGTGTCTGCCAGATGGTTTTGTTGGTTCCAACTATCATATTTGCGCAGGTGTGGAAACCACCCATGAATCGAGCTGCCAGCCATTTCAAGCTTTGACGGTGCCTGTTGAGTGTGAGTGAAATTTCTGTTCAGTATCCTATACATTCTTTAATTTTAGTCACTGGGCCACCCTCATTGCCTGTGCTGCAACTGTGCTAATTTAAAGCTTTGGTGACTGTACCAGTTTTCAGTACTACTAATAAGATTATCCGTCATTTACAGCTCAGCAGAACTTTTGTGCTGCCTGTGGAGGATTTCTGTCTGCTGAGGGCACAGCTGATGTCACCAGTAAGTGTTCAGTGCTACTGTTCTCACACACTATGCAATATACACTTGAGTGTGACACATCGCCGCCTACAGGAAATTACGTGCACGCTCATAACAGATTGATATATTGGTGAATTTAATAGTGCGGATGCGCTCCAAGTACTGGTGCCCTGTTTTGTTTCTTTTGCTGGTATGCTCATTCTTGTAAAGCGAGAGTAGTCTCACTCAACGTAAGTTTATTGGAGGAACATGTAAGCTGTGTGTACAGTAATGCATAGCACCTGCTACACACTGCGCAACATCATCACACTATCACTTGTGACACGCAATCAGCTGCCGTCTTGTAGCAACTCTGTCAAAAAAAGCTACAACAGTGGAACCATGGCACTCTCCCCACTTTGTTTGAAATAGCCACCGCCATTGATAACCCTACGTCATAACCGAGAGTACGTGCCATATATTCATGTCTTTACTGATTACTAACTATTGGCATAGCTAGGAGGTAGTACACCGGACACTTGCTGCTCCCAAAATGTCTTTCTGCCTTCACACGCAGAGTACAAAGTGAGACGTGACCACACTTGACTGTCCTGCCCCTATTTCGGATCAAGGACACGCCCTCACCAAAAAAATAGTTCAGCTGCATGCATTGCGGGTTCTGCGCAGCTCCATTTGTCCCTCTTCATTGAGCAACAGTGTCTGCTTATGCTGTTTGTTAAAACCACTGTTGTGTTCTCAAAAAGGTACGCTTAGACTTTTCTGCTGAATAATATGGAGTGGCACTGATTTTTTTTTGTTTCTTTAAATCCTTATGGTTCTCCCTTACATGCTAGCCTGGGTTAAATAGTGAAATTTTCAAACTCTTGTCACTTCCTGCTCAATCTGTGCTTTGCAGGCTCCAGTTTAAGTAGTTGGGATGCTGATCAAGCAGTAGTAGCTGCCCTTCACAAAAGAATAACTACATTGGAAGAGTGCTTGAACAACATGAAGCGGAAAGTTGCTACACTGCAACAACCGAAAAGCAGAGCAAACCGTAGAAACTATGAACTCACGCAAAACATCAAGAAGTACCTGTCACCAGATCAACTGCAAGGCATGTGGACTTCCAGTATGCGAGGGAAGCAATAGTCTACAGAGACTATACAGAAAGGCCTCAAGCTCCGTTTGGCATGTGGATCCAGAGGCTACAATGCGGTCAGGGAGCTTGCTGTACCCCTTCCGAGTGAAAGAACTTTACAACGTCGTGTTGAAAACTACAAGTTCTCACCAGGAATTCTACATGAGGTTCTGAAGTCCCTTGCTTTAAACGTGAAAGAATGGTGTAGCTGAATATATTTGTTACATTTATTCTCGTGAGCATCTCTTTCAGCAGTACACCTTGAGCAAAAGGTGAAACCTTTTCCAGAGCCTTTCACTATAGCATGTCTCATGATCGTATCATGGTTTTCGCACGTAAACCCTAATATTTATTAAGCTTTCATGTGTTGCTAGTGCCAGTGTTAGTGCCTGTCACTGCGCTCTTTGTCGTGCACGTTTTAGCGGCCATTCATAAAGTTTCCACAACATATTCTCACCTTTCCTTCACTTATGACTTCAGGTCCTCTAACTAGGCACAATTCCACATAAATTTCAATAGGCGATAATCTTCTTGCATGCAGACATCGAAATACAGCTTGCACTGTGCACTGCCTGTTTATTCTTGAAAAGCATTGTATTTTGAATGTCTTTATTATTGCCTTTGTTGCCTAATGTATGTTGCATATTACAGATAACCGCCATAAAGGAGCATGAGAGGCATGCAGTTCTGATGCTCGATGAAATTCAGTTGAGCTCAGGGCTTGCGTTTGACCAAACGACTGGCACTGTTATTGGAAGGCCAACTTTACCTTTGGCCGACGGTTCTCTGCCCCATGCTGCAGTGGCAACGCATGGACTTGTTTTCATGCTGGGTAGGATTACACAAAGATGGAAGCAGACAGTCGCTTATCATCTTACTGGAAACTCGTTCAGCAGTGCTGCAGTTCAAGAACAGTTGATTGAAATTATTCAGGTATATGAAACAATCGTGGTTCGTATAGATGCAGTCGTTAGCGACATGGGTAGTGGGAATATGGCGCTCTGGAGAGAATTTGGCATACTTGTGGAAAAGCATTCTGTGTCAAGAGTTTCTTGTTGTCATCCTGTTGACCAGAATCGCAAGCTTTATTTTATGGCAGACACCGCACATTTGCTAAACAACTTGAGGAACCACCTCACACGTGGTCAATCAATTTTCCTTCCCGAAAATGTGGTCGAAAAGCACAAGCTGCCTTCGAATGAGGTTAACCTTGTGCCGATTCAGAAGCTGGTAGAAATAGACTATGAACTGCAATTAAACATAGCACCGCACTTGAAACCATCCTTCTTGGACCCAGGACGCTATGAGAAAATGAATGTGGGGCCTGCATTTTCGTTGCTAAATCACGATACTGCAGCTGCACTACGTTTCCTGGTCCAAAGGGGAGATTTGCCCCAAGAAGCGTTGACAACAGCATGGTTCATAGAAACCATTTATAGGTGGTTCAGAGTACTGACATCACGTACAACGAAGCTTGGCATCAGCAGGGTAAATGATCAGAAATATGAGGACTCACTGATTTTTTAAAGGATATGGTAACTCTTTTTACAGATCTGAAGATAGGCTCTTTATTGAAACACGTGTGGAAGCCTGTGAAGACGGGCATAATTTTGGTGTGTAAAGTTGCATTGGAACTGCAGCATTATTATCTTAATGAGAAGGGCTTCTTTTTTGTTTTGCTCAGCCGATTTGCCCAAGATGCTCTTGAGAATTTGTTCTCCACTCTGAGGGCGAAGAATGCAGTACCAAAAGCTCTTCAATTTCGTAGTGCTTTTCGAGCTGCTACTTTGGCGCAGTTCTTTCGGCCCAGTAGAAGTGGAAGCTATGCTATCGACGATGCTCCTTCCCTAGTTGGCATCGAAAATTGCCACGCAAGAGCTCCTAACAGCAATGATACAGAAGCTGTTGAATATCCCAATGATCTTCTCGACATAAGCTTGATGGAGCATGAGTCTTTTATTTACCTTGCTGGGTTTATGGTAAAGAGTGTTGCAAAGCACACAGGGATTTGTGAGCAGTGCAAAACTGCCACAGTGTCGAACGAAGCTAGTGTGCTCACAAAGTTAAAATCCTACACTGATGACAGCAAGCCCGTATAACCAGGGCCAGCAGTACTTCACTTGCTCGAAACAGCTGAGAATATGTTTAGAGTGAATAGCAACAAGCTTCTGTGCAATGAAGTTAGAATTGGTCAACTTGTGGCCACCACTAATGACAGTGTGCAAGCTGTCAATTGTTTTCCACCTTGCCACAACATTCAGGAGAGGTTGCTGAGAGCATTTTTTAAAAACCATAATTAACATTCTTCTGCGGAAAGAGATTATGCGTTTGGCAGCTGATGAAGCTAAAGATGCAAAAACTGGTAGTTGTAGCATTGGAAAGCAGGCTGCTACAATCAATGTAAAATAGTGTGTATGCCTCATTTCTTTCGTGTTTTCCTTCCGTTTTTTTATGATGCATATGTGGTATGGCCTCTTAACCTAGTCTGTAGGTACAGTACTCAGGGGTTGAAAGCAGGATATATGGTCTCAGTAACACACATACGTTTGTTGACACTGCGTTAAGTTCGGATCATATTGGCGTAATTTCGACTAGAACGTGTATATCAGAGCCAAAATTATTCTTAGAGACTATATTTATCACGACATGACGTGGTTATTTCGAGCAGGGGTGCATACCAGTTATCCCCAAAAAATTTATGTTGCGTGTGAATCCCCAAGTACCGTACATGAGGAACTGCAGTGTTTTGTCCTATTGTGATTTCATTTCAACAGTAATTATCTTTGATCCGAACAGTTCAGAGCAGATGGTTTCAGTTGCCGTCATAATGTCGTTGAAATTTCTAACACGTTTGCCCTGTTTGTTTCAGTGTGTACAATTTGGTCCTTTATAAGCAGTTCCCTTTAAGTAGCTTGGGTGTTGTCTCGATCTCATTTACGTTGTAATTCTGTGTGACCAGAGTTCTTGATGAGAAGGTTTGTTAACTTAGCTAAGCCTATTTTTAATATTCTGTGTCAAGTGTCCCTGTTTTTCATTATGTTTCTCGTCACTCGGGAAACTTCGCTTTTTTTCTGCCTTGTTGATTTACCGCCTTAAATTTCTGCTTCAGATGTCAGTGTAGTAATGGTTTTGTTCATTGCCTCTGTGTCTGTTTTCTCGTTTTTCCTCTCTTTGCTTTGCATTTCTTGCCAAACGCAATTCTAAGCTCGTGTATTTTTATTTTGACTTCTGCTAGGTTGACCTGTGGCTGATTTTCCTCTTGTTGTCTTGAGGCTGAAGCTATTGTTGCCCTATGATTTTACAGCTTTGCACTTGTTGTTGAGGGCAATTATAAGCTCGTGTGTTTTTATTCGAACTACATCTGGGTTGGCCTCTATTTTAGTGGCTAATTTTGCTCTTCTTCTCTTCAGATAGAGCTGTTGTTACCCACACTAGTCTATGATTAGGTCCGTGGTTTTGTTGTACCTAATTCATCTGTTTTATTATGTCTTTTACGTGTAAGTCCTGTTTCATGCCTACATATCTGCATAATATGTTTTGCATATCCCCAGTAGGGGTTTTCCATGTCTACTTCCTATTCCTGTGCTTTCAAAAGTTCAATATGTGTACTTTATTTCATTCGCTAAATTCCACATATGGAGTGTTAATCTTGATAAAGGTGTTTGGCACAAATTGCGTCCACTTGTCGCTAGTTGTGAGTGCACCACAAATGCCATCGCTTTTCTTTACTCTTGTCATTGTGATGTGCACGTATAGCAACAAGTCACCGTTAACACATATTTCATGTCATTTATTGTGTACACTGCATAATTATCATGTATGATTGAGCTAGTCCTGCATTTTCATGAAATGTTGAATAAATGTCATGTTTTGTGCCCTTCATTCAGTTTTTGCATAGAATCAACTGTACTCGAACTTTGGTGTTTATCAATAAAGTGACATTAGGGAATGGGGTTTCCTAATGAATACCAGGCCCTTTTGTTCGCTCGACATATTGCATGCTATTATGATGGCGTATGCATAAACATGTCATGCCATGAACATCCCAAGTATACGTGTGTACTCAATGCTGCCTTCCCAGACGCAGTCATTCTTATGTATTCGTGCCAGGGAAGACCGAGGTGTGATGGATGTTGAGTGGCCTAGAGGCGGTATGTAAGTGTAAAACATTATTCTAAGAGAGATGTATTCTGCTTGAACAATGGGGACAATCATATGTGCAAAGAAGGAACTTCATGTAACACTGGACACAAACGGTATGGACCTCACCAGAACACATAGGAGAAACAATATGCACATTATCGCACTACCCCAACCTCTGTCCTTGTGAAATGCGAGCTGTTCGTACCTTATATTAAAAACCAAGTAGCTTGAGATGCGTTATTCTTTATGGAGCAAGCTATGCTTACTAACTTTTATTGATTTTATTTTAACACACCTATTAAAAGAATAAAGGCATGGACGAGAACATAGGTAGAAAATTTCATTGGGCACATGCTGGACTAACAACTGCAAGTCTCCAATTGGGATATGTTTTACAGCAATCGCGAATGTTAGTATGGTCGGGCTGCATGCACCCCTTGTATGCAGATTTTTAGGTCCTGTCGAGGAGGTTAAACTCTCAAACACGTTAGAAGAGAAATGCAGGGAAAAAGGAGAAAGTTCAGTCTTCATATATGTTTTCAATGTTGGGCTGCGCATTCAGCTGCTAGAGAGAGATGCTGAAAAGCACTATGCATGCGCGAACGCTACCTCTTTTTGTATCCTTCAGATAGTATTTCGTTTGTTTACCGCCTGTCTTACGTAATACTTCTATGGGCTCTATTGCCTCCTCAGCTGCGCTTTCTTTATTTTCCAATATGAGCGAACTCACCCAGTTTTCACACTCATAAAATGACGCTAAATATGTGTAAATAAAAATGTTGCACGCACTGACATATGTTGAAGACCTGCAGATGTTTATATTACAAGTTGTTTTTTTTGCGCAACGGTGCTAACTGGAACATGCGTATTAGCAGTACCAGAAGCTGATATGAAGCGAGGATGCTGGCCGTGGACGCGTCTACATAAATCAACTTCAGTGAATGACACCTAACCACAATTGACGTTAACTTGACGTTACGTGTGTATCAAAGGTGCACATATGTAATGTTTAAAAAAGTGAGTAGGCAGCACTGCAACTACTAATGACGTTTCAGTAAGTCTAGCGTCAATTTGAAAAGTAGTTCCGAGACATGCCGCAGCTCTGTGGTAGAATGCTTCATTGCCACGCACAATGCTTGGGCTCGATTCCAGCTGGAACCCTGACAATTATTCTATGCTTTCGTTTGCTCGACGCTACCGATTTCGGGTATTTCTTAACGCTCACGCGTTAAAATTATCCATGTGTGTTTTCGTCATTCCTCGGTAGATAGTAAGTCTCCATCATCTGTGGCACATACCCGCCTACCAGCGACACATACACACACGTGAGTATCTGCCACTGTCTGACGGGAAGTGTTTTACGACGTACGTGACGGGATTGTGCCATTATTCATGTCTGAACCAGTGCGTCATATTCGTCAAATCATCTTACCCCCCCCCCCCGCCATGCTAATTTTGGTTCACGCCGAGTTAAGGGGGTGACTACGAGAGCACTCAGACCTAAGCAGCTAGATATATAAATAGATACGCCCAAAGTCACCGATGTTCGCTAAGAAATACTTCGCATTTTATAATATATTAATTATATCGGCACCTGGTCAGGAGAATTAGCACTAAGTATCCAACAGTACATAAAAAAGGGAAGAACAGTAGACATTAGGACTTCGTTTTCCTTGTTAGACACAATATTACTGAGATATAACAGACAATCACTCTAAGGAAAGTATAGGGGATGGTATATGAGGAGATTGTATACCGTCAATAAGGCGAAAAAATGTGGACGAAAATATAACTTCCGGTGAACCGGGACAAAACCTGCGACCATAAAATAGCGCGTCCAATGCTCTACCAACTGAGCTACAAGGCGGCTATCCCCCCATACATTTTATTCGGTATATATGAGAATTGAACGTGGGAGTGTCAGTCAGATTGATATGTGGGGTTTAACGTCTCAAAACCACCATATGCTTATAAGGGACGCTGTAATGGAAGGCTCCGGAAATTTCAACAACCGAGGGTTCTTCAACGTGCACCCAAATCGGAGCACATGGGCCTACAACATTTCAGTCTTCATCGGAGTGTCAGTCAGTGCCGGCTGTAGCCATCACGGCGAATGGAACACTATATTTTTATCTGTTTGGTGTCACGTAGCTCGTGATCTTTTTTATGAGCTGGCAGCTAACCAATATCTCTCGCATACTACCTGAAGGCACCAAGGTTGCCAGAATAAAACCACACAGACACAAACACGCAGACTCTCACAAACACAAAAACACACGCACACTCAATCACAAGCTGTCTCGCTCACTATTGCGTTCCAAATAAAGCTAAGCCTACCTTCATTTCAAAGTAGAAACCTACAATGGCCCACAAGGAAATCCAACGTTTTGTTTTGTCGCCTAAAAAATATTGGCTCATACTAACAAGCGAAATTGACCACACTGCATCTTATAACGGAAAATAAATACAATGCTTGATAAAAGAGAGAGAAATCAAATAAGAATGAGAAAAATAATAACGTTCATATAAAAGAAAAGAAAAGACATGAAAAGGGCAGAAGGATTCGACTAACTAGATTTTAAAACTTAGCAAAAATAAAGAAGTGGGGCGAAAAATTGGATTCATCTGGTGGTATCCTTAGCAACGTATTCTTCCGGTTTCCTGAACGAACTGATGTAGCCCGGACATAATGGCACTCTCCACTCGACGCGACAGGCCGTACCGTTCGCTTTTCAACCCGCGGCCGCGCCAAGACACACGCGGCGGCGGGCATCGCAGAGTCCGCTAACTGAGACGTCACCCAGACCTCCCATTAGGAGGCGGCACTCCAACTTTTCGGCGTACTGTGTGAGAGCTTTGAACTGTCGCGGTCACACTGTGTTTGCAGAATAAGTGCCTGAAAATTTTCAAGACT